>CAUYQG010109849.1:0-14283 GCA_963574415.1 Tarsius wallacei | reverse complement strand
TTATGGGAATCGAATAAGGAAATAAGTGTAAAGTGCCTGATATACATAAGTCCTCAGTAATGCTTGTTATTTATATAACCATTAATTCTGTGGCAACTCCTGTCACTAACTTTACTAAGCACATTTCCACCTTTGAATTTTTAGATTGAGCGATGTAGTTAGGAGGTCTGCACAACAGTGAGATTTCAGCAAATAACATTTATGATTGGTTGCTTGTTTAAGAGAGATAATTTTGGCCAGAACTTTACAATTGCCATTAAAATAAAACAAAATTTCATAAAGGAGGTGTCTGCATGGCGCAGTCTCTCAATTCCCTCAGGTCTTGGATCAAATGTCAGTTTATTGGTGAAACCTTTTCTGACCATGTTATATTATACAGTAGCCTTCTCCTCACCAATCCCCACATTACTTTATCTGCTTAATTTTTCTCATAGCTCTTAGTACCATCTGAGATTCTTCCTATTTCACTCGATTCTTGTCTCTCTCCCCATGAAAGCTCTTTCTGACTGTGATGTAAGACTTCTCTTATTTAAAGAACTTCTGTATTCCAGAAAGATAGGGGTCAACTGTTTCTTTTTGTCCTATCACTTCCATTTCTTTCTTTACTGTTTTCATGAGGAAAATTGGAAAGTGCTTTAGAGCAGGGGTCCCCGACAGGACCATGGCCTGTTAGGAACCGGCCAACAGCAGAAAGTGAGTGGCAGGCAAGCCAGCAAAGCTTTGTCTGTATTTACAGTCGTTCCCCATCACTCGCATTACTGCCTGAGCTCCACCTCTTGTCAGATCAGCAGTGGCATTAGATTCTTATAGGAGCAAGAAACCTATTGTGAACTGCACATGTGAGGGATCTAGGTTGTGCGTTCCTTATGAGAATCTACACCTGATTATCTGAAGTAGAGCTGAGGCAGTGACTTTAACCTAGGGATTTGTGCAAATGGCTTGTAAATATACAGAGGATGCCAAAAAAATGTATACACATTTTAACAAAGGAAAAACTGTATTAAAATTATAATACTCAATATATACCTGTAATAAAAGATGAATACAAGTCACGTTTGACTTCTGCAATTACAAAAAGTGATCAAAGTGGTTGCCATCAGCATCCAGACACTTTTGATTACGGTGAACTACTGCAGGACTTGTTGCTATGCGAGGCCTCTGGGATCATTCATTGTGTACATCACACACCATGTCATGCATCTTAAACTTAACGCGAATGCATGCAGTTGTTAGGCTGCATGGAGGTTCTGTTGCATACTCATGCCTCCATTGTCATTGTATTTCCACAATGATACACTTCAAAAGGGCCTTGCTCTCCTTGAACAATAACTGTGCTTCCATCATTTTTTTTTTTTTTTTTGACTGTACTGCCTGTGGCATGGAGATGACAGCATTCATTTGATTAAGGTATCTTTTGAGCAAACATCATACTACACATTGCTACTGTATTCAATACAACCTCCAAAAGTTATATGTAGATAACATCTCTTAAAATCTGTGTACATTTTATTGGCACTGTTGGTATTTTTCTTCTCTATATCTTTTTGTTTCTCACTCTTGCCTGGAACAGCAGAAAATGAGGAAGTTTCTGTGTCAATAAAATCAATGCAGTTGTCAAACTCCAGAGCACTTCCTCTGTCCTCAGTCACATTTGACCTAGAACGATTCCTTGCCCATAGCAGATATTCATTAAATATATATTAAATTAAATCTTGAAAGATGAATGAAACAAATATCATTTAGCATCTACAATGGTATAGCCAATAAACCAGATTCTGTGTACAAATTTCTTGCCTTAGGGAATTTTACTTTTTTTCTTAGCACTTTAAACAGGAAAAAACAATTTCAAAAGATGTTTGTTAACCACATGTAGGATTCGTTTAGAATTTGCAAAAAGAAGACAACCTTTTTCTCTTACTGTCTCCTGCTACTCCTCTTCTACCCCAAAGCTCATTTACTTTTCCCTTTCATCCCAGAGAATCACCTTCAATCTCCTTTGAGACCTATGAGACCAGTTGTGTCTCTGAAGTTTGCTCTTAAAGTTGCTTCTCATAATTTTCGCAGTATGCTAATGTAAAATTTGCACACTTCCTTGATACACTAACCACTTAAGGGATAAGAATAAGTTAACATAAGGTCCAATTTCCTTTCCAACCAGGTAGTTTATAAAGATCAAACAACCTGCTTGCCCTCCATCTGCTGCTAGAGCTGGTGATGTTCTGATAGTTAAACATTCTGGCCTTTAAAGTACCAACTGCTGCCTAATTAAGACATTAGTTCTGCAGAATTAATGCACGATTTTTTGATTGCACATATTATATAAGAACAAATACTCACGAACCTTGTCAAGCCTCAAAAAGGACCTTCCAAGCCAAAGTCACCACAAAGTACAGAAAGGAGTGATACTTCGCTAATAATTGTATATTTTAAATATATTTGGTCTGAAAGTATCACTAAGCTGTTATTATTAGAAAAAAATTTAAGTTTTAAAAACCTGCAAATAATTAAACTTCATGTAGTTGCCAAATTAAAATTCATGTAGGATACCAAATTAGTACTATGTGTTACTATAATAAATGCTTGTTAAGTATTTTAGGTTCTTTTAATACCTTTATGCATTTATGACATAAAACATTTTAATAAAATTAGAGTATTTTTGATTACAATCTCTGGCTCACCTGTACTGATTATATTTTAACTTCTAGTCTTTATATTTCCTGGTTCAAGAACTTCTGGCTATTTGATATGTGGTAATATTTACCTAGATGATTAGAGCATGATTATATTTAAAGTTTTCTAGAGTATCTTCTGGATACTTTATGATAAGAAAAAATACAGACATAAAAATATGAAATATATATGTGTCTTAGAGATTTCAATTTGTCTACATTATTTTTCTATGTCCCACTTCAAGGAAATTTGATGGTTGTTTCCAAAGGCACATAGCCAATGACATTTCATTTGCCTACTTAGTTACTTGATTATCTATATTGTTCCGTAAGGATTTGAAAAACATGCCATAAGCCTGAAGTACAAATACATGCAAATGAGAGTTATAGAAAATATGGAGGACAAAAGATCAAGGAGGACCTAGGAGGTGTATGGTGAGAAGTTGTATTTTGGATGACACCATACGAGCCACTTATTCCCAAGCAATCCTTTAGTCGAGCTGAGATTTTACTTCTGACTTTCCTGATGACTAAAGCAAAAAGGGAAAAACAAGGAGCTACGGGATTCACAATGTCCATTAGGAAAAGACATGCCATTTCTTTAAAGGAAAGAAAATACTTCCTCATCCCCAGGTAAGAAAAACTGTGTATCATGTCTTTAGATAGAGATATAGTAGACAAATTTTTCAACAACATCTATATGGATAGTGAATGCCTCAGGGTTTTCTATGTTAGGGTCTCTTAGTATTAGATATATGTCATGAGGAGCAATATTTTAATAAGTAAGTATTCTGCATGGGAGGTGGCATCTTTGAAATACTACTACTCCTTGGGAAGTGAGACCCTCTCAAATCTCCACTCATGCTAGTATGGAGTATTAATTTGCCGCAATGTTGGCTGGTCTTTTAAATTGTCAAACATTATTGCTGCAAGATGTTCTTTGAGCCATTTCAGATGTACACAAGAGTCCTGTGGTGCCTATTACTTTAAGGGTGGAATTTAAGAAGTAGGCATAGTCGGCACCATAAATCTCAATGGGAAACAAAACCTCATGTGCACTGATTCACTGTGTTTTTTGCCTTGTTGATAGATGTGCATAATTTCCTTTTCCCTTTTTAAAAATTGGTATATGAATGAATTCTTCGATTATTCTCACCTTAACCATAGTCATTAATCCAAAAGGACAGTCAATGGAAATAATTTAACTAAAGGCCAAAATAAACATTGTCCAAACATCCAGCTGTCTGATGATTTATATAAAACCTTTGGATAAACTTATGTTTTAAAACAACTTTTTGTAAATATTATTTCTCCCCACTAGATTTTTGGTAGACTTTTGAAGACAAGCAGTTAAGTTTCATTTTTTTGTAAGAGACCAAAAAGAGGCATTCTGAGTAAGTAATTTAGGGAAGACTCACACACTTAAGAATCCATAAGGTGTGTGGGAAAGTGGTAGAACTGGTGATATTTTGCAAAAGTGAAGAAGCCTTACAATGGGCCTTTTTTTTTCAGATTTTCTCATTTAATTTGACCAATTACAGTCATGGAAAATTCGTTATTATACCCCCAATTAAATTGTGACTTAAATAGCTTCTTTTGAATACCCCAGGATGAATTCTTTAGTTGCAGAAAGTACCCTGAAGTGAGAGAATATTAGACTTTTTTCCTAGTGTCATTATAAACAAACAGTATAAATCAAATTAATTTGGGGAATATTCATTAATACCATGATTTTAGTTTTTTAGTAGATTTTAAAACAGTCTTTCTGACAGGAGTTGGTAAATAAGGACAACTGGTTTTTTTTGAGACCATTCCTATTTTATTCATTTATGCAACAAATGTTTATCGTGCACTTATTATATCCCCAGGTCCTTTTCTGGTGGCTAAGGGCTACAATAGTGAGAAAAAAGTAGACCCAAATCTCTTTTATTTTCGACCCCACATTCTAGTGATGGGAGACAGACCAAAATCAGTGAGCTATAGGGGATGTTAGACAGTGATGAGTGATGTGGAGTAGGATAAAGCAGAGAAAAGGACTCATGTGTGTGTTTGTGTATGCGTGTGTATGTATGTATCCACGCATGTGTTTTAATATATATATATTTTTTTATATATCAGATTGTACAATATTTATTTATTTATTTGAGTCAGAGTCTCCCTCTGTCACCCGGGCTAGAGTGAAGTGGCACAATCATGACTTACCTGAGCCTTGACCTCTTAGGCTTAGACAATACATCCACCTCAGCCTCCAGAGTAACTGGAACCATAAGTGTGTGCCACCATGCCTGGCTAATTTTTTCTTTTTGTAGAAATAGGGTCTCGCTATGTTGCCTAGGCTTGTCTCAAATTCCTGGGCTTAAGCTAGCCTCCAGCCTCAGTCTCCCAAAGTGTCAGGATTATAGACGTGAGCTTCTGCACACAGCCTTAAAAATGCATTTTTATTATTCAGGCATGGTGAGGCTTACAGATTAAGCTGATTGCCATTGAAAAGATAGTTTATTTATCCTTTCAAAGAACCAGTTTTTTGTTTCATTGATTTTTTGTATTATCTTTTTGTCTTTTATGTCCCAGATTTGGGCTTTTATTTTGGTGATCTGGATTCTTCTGCTGAAGTTAGAGTTTTGGTGGTCTTGCTTTTCCAGCTTCCTAAGGTGACTTTGTTAGGCTGTTAATTTGTGATCCTTTCATTTTCTTCATGTGCATTTGTAGAGATATGAATTCCCTTCTTACTACAGCTTTCATGGCATCCGAGAGATTTTGGTAAGATGTTTCTTCATTTTCATTTGTTTCAAGGTATCTTTTAATCTCTGTTTTGATTTCATTGTTGACCCAGGAGTTGTTTAGCATCATGCTATTTAGTGTCCATGTTTTTGTGGGTTTGGGGGGGACCTTGTTGGTGTTGATGGTTATTTTTATTCCACTGTGGTCCGAGAAGGTGCATGACAAAATTTCACTCTTTTGAAATTTGTTTATGCTTGATTTATGGCCAAGTATATGGTCGATCTTAGAGTACGTTCCATGCGGTGATGAGTAGAATGTATATTCTGTGGTCCTTGGGTGGAGTGTTCTGTAGGTATCAATTAAGTCCATTTGGTCAAGAGTCACATTGAGGTTCTGGATCTCATTGCTGACTTTTCGTCCTGATGATCTGTCTAGGGTTGTGAGTGGGGTATTGGGATTTACCCTGAAGAACTCAAATCACTCTATAAAAAAGATACCTGCACACGTATGTTTATCACAGCATTGTTCACAATAGCAAGAACCTGGAACCAACCGTGCTGTTCATCAAAAGAGGACTGGATTAAAAAAATGTACATATACATGATGGAATATTACGCAGCCATAAAAAAGAACAAAATCATGAATTTCGCAGCAACCTGGATGGAACCAGAGTTTATAATGCTGAGTGATCTCTCACAGAAACAAAGATCTGAGTGTCACATGTTCTCACTCATAAGTGGACCTTGAACATCTATTTTAATACTATAAGAAAAGGATTGACAGTGGCAGGAAACTATGGAGGGGGCAGGGAGGGGAAGAGAGGTGGGATTAACGGTAGTCAATATCTGTCTGGGGACGGGGGACACCACTTATCAACAAGGGTGCCTGAACAATGCATATTTGTATACCTAACCCTTAACTGTACCCCACAATTTTAAAATAAAAAATATGTTTTAAAAAAAAAGAAAAGATAGTTTATTACTCACAGATCCCAAGAGGAAGCAGGCTACACCTCACTAGGACACATGAAGGAAGCACCAGAGTCAGTCAAGGGGCAGAGGGAACAAAAGGAAAATGTGGGCAAGAGCCTGGATTGTAGTTATGGCAAAAAAAAAAAAATTGGTAAAGGAGAATAAGCAGTCTTGCATTGACTATTTTGAATAATTTCAGTGGGTTCTGATGCACAGGGCTGCCCCTAGTTGTCTGGTACATGATCCTGGGGTGATTAGGGCTGGTGGATAGTGGCCCTGAGTGTGAGAATTTGCATATGAAAGGTACACTCAGAAGCCACAGGTTTCTACTGTCTCTTGGAATCTGCTGATCCTAAAAGGCCCAGTCCCTCCAGGGTCAACAAGGCCCAGATAGCAAAGCATCAGAGATACAGGAAATAAAAAGGCATGCTTAATGCTGTGCATATGTGTGTTGCTGTTCTTTTAAATAATGTAGTCAGAGAAGGTTTCACATATAAAGTGACATGGGCACAAAGACCCAAAGAAGACTAGAGAATGAGCCCAGGCAGATATCTGGGCTCCAGGCAGACAGAAGAGTAAGTGCAAATTTCTTGGGGTAGGAGCATGCTTGGGATTCAAGGGGAGCGATAAGGAGGCCTGTGTGATGGAGCAGAATCAGCAAAGGAAAAAGTCTGAGATGAACTGAGAGATGTAATGTGAAGGGGGTCTCACATGGGCCTCAAAGGCACTGTAAGGACTTGGACTTTGCTCTGGGGCAGATGAGAGCTGCTGGAATGTTTGAGCAGAGGAGGACATGATCTAGCTTACATTTTGAGGGGCTGTTTCTGACTATTTCGCTGAGAAAAGACTACAAGGGAGGAATGGTGTCAGCAGGGGGCTTAGTTAGAGGCTGTTGCAACAATTCAGACACGAGATATGGTAGCTTGGCTCAAGTGTGGTCAGTGATGTTGTGAAAACTGGTCAGATTCTAGGTCTGTTTTGCAGATAGAAACTCCATAAGTTTCTGATGATTAGATATGGATGTATGAGAGTCATGGCAGCAAAGTTAGGGCCAGAGAAGAAAGAGGCTGCTAATAGCCAATGCGTACCTTTGCACAAATAAGAAAAAGATACCTCCTTGCGATGCCACAAACCTGCAAATCTAATTTTGATGGGGAAGGCTTGAGTCAGATTTCGATCCTTGAACTTGAACGTTTTGGCCAAGTATATCTGGCAGTGTACAAGCTGCATAGTCACGTGTAGTGGCCTGTCCGTCACCTATTAGACATTCCTATATTTTCTTTTCCTTTTTTCCAACAAGGAAGCATGCATCTAACCAATCAATACTAAAAGTTGTCACCTTCAAAGATATAGCAATGCTACTACTAGACAAGACTTATTGTGGCACGCTAACCATTTTTTCCCCATGAAAATGTGTTCATTAAATTTTCCTTTGATTTTCAGGAACTAGAATTTCATTTTATTGGTTGTGAGGAGCCTAAAATGTTGGTCTCAAATGATAGTGGTGACTCTTATTATCATTTACTTTAGGGATCTTGCTGTTGTTCCAGTGTATAATTTTTTTAAAAAAAGAAAAAAAGTTGAAGTTCTATCCACTTGTGTCTTATTACCCAGAAGTCACATTGGCCATTCTCTTTTCCTTGAAGACATTTTCATCCTTGTCTGTGAGGTCATTGCTCTCTTTCTACTCCACAGTACGCCGGACAGTCAACAAGGTAACACAGGAGTGTACAGAGACATGGTGTTCTGGGAATAAAATCATGAAAAGGCAAACTGAAAATGCACGTGGTCAGTGTTCCACAAAACAGAACAAACCAAACAATAACTAAATAAACATGCCTAAGCAATAACATTAAATATAATTGAGGGGTCATGGAACATTAAAACAACCATAATATAGATAACACACCTTACTATATTAGCTTTCCTAAATCTGTGGCTTAATCAGCAACATTGAGATTGTTAACAGAAAACATTTCAACAGAAAATAGGTAATCAATTTACTCCAGTACTCTTCAAAGTTTTCTCTTGGACATCCTTTAAAAAAACTTGGAAACCTATTTATTTCCTTTGTTATTTTAAAGTTGACTTCTAAAATATTTTATCATAAGATTCATTTGCTGTGTTGCAAAAGAAGTAATTTCTGGCTGTGAAAGCATGACAGCACTCTATAAAATAAATCTATGTAAAAAAACACCATTATAATCTGTAATTCACCCCACTGTTCACTTAAAATATGTAAAAATAAGATCATAAAAATCAAAACTTCAACATGGTTGTTTTTACTTTTAAAATAATATTTTCTTTTTCTTTCTTTTTTTTTTTTTTTTTTGAGTTGAAATCTCACTCTGTCATCCAGACTGGAGTACAGTGGCACGCTCATGGCCACCTCAGCCTCAAATTGCTGGGCTCAGGCAATCCTGCTTCGGCCTTCCAAGTAGCTGAAACTATAGGCACGTCCCACCACCCCTGGCTAAAAATCATATTTTCATTGTAATTCCCCCACAAAATGTGTCCTAATATAATGCATTTTAAACTTGAAAATATTTTACTGTTCTATTTTTATCATTCTTTGCAATAAAATTATGTATATAAATTTAAATAAAATATTTTTAAAAGTTTTCTATAGCAGTAGTCCCCAATATCTTGATTTATGTCTCTATATTGAATTATCATTGCAGTTGTTAAACGTACTCAGTTGATCAAAATGTTACAAGTATTTTCTGTATTTTGATAAGCAGTTATGAAACATAAAAAGTAAAATGCTACTGAAAATTCATCTCTAAAAGAGAAGGATGGGGGCGGGAGTTAGGGTACCTGATTAAGGATGTTTTTCTAATCTAAGTATTGAATTGACTTTTCATTGGTGCTCAGGAGGTTTTAACACTCATAAGAAATGAACATACTAAGGTTCGGATGAGTAAAAGGTATTATTCTCAGGGAGATCAGTTATATGACATAGGAAAAGTAGAAGTTTAGGATCAGGATGGCAAGTATTTGTATTTCCTTGGGGTACACATTACCCGATTTGAAGAAAATTGATATCGACTAACTACAAATTACCTGCCAATATACCTCACGTGATAGGGAATATTTTCTAAGACTACATTGGAATATTGGTCATAGGTCTTCCTACATTGCCAGAATAGGGGATGTTCTGAAGAAATAACACAGAAAGCTCTATTCCTACAATGGGAACACCGCCTTGTCTTTTTTTTTTTTGCTAAGCATTGTTATATTTAGACCATCTAATTCTCCTTAATTTTGACTTTTTGATCACCAAGCAACTTTCTGATAATTTTACCACCAAAATAAAGTTCCCTGCGAGGAATACATAGCAAAGTGATCTTTATGACTGTTTCCTGTGGTGTGTGTTCATGAAAATATTGGCATCTTGGTTTGTACATCCACCTCTCATGAATATGGATAGCGAGTTACTGCTCCATAACTACATTTCCATGGATAAGATCTGAAGCTCTGGATCAGTTAAGAAGGTAGTTAGCTGTAACAAAGCAAAGAATCCCTGAACCAAAATCTCAGGTGTGACTATTATGTGACAGTTTTACACACACACACACACACACACACACACACACACACACATCACGAAGCTAATCTCATTTCTTTGTTTAGGTTATATTTTTCTGGTCCCTAAACTAGTCTTTATTTCTGTTTCATAGAAAAACTAGAGTCTATTCCAGAATCATTCCACCTCAGCATTGTATTATCCAAGTGCAAGTTAGCAAGACGAAAGAGATTAATAAGGCTTATAGAAGCCAGCATATATTTTACCAAAGTCACAAATCAAACTTGACAACAGCTTGGCAAGAGATTAGGGAAATGACCAGATGGCCACAGCAGAATAGAATGTGACCAGCAAATCTATTTGCTCTGATTTACTCTGTCTTAATTATTTTATTATTCATTCTTGTATTCATTTATGTATTCAATTATTCATTTATTAATGAATACTTTGAGGTCAAGCAGTATTCGATGTACTAGGGAAATCAAGAAGAATAAATCATCACTCCTGCTTTGGAGAAGTTTGCTGTGTAACGGCTGGAGAAAATAGACAGGTACATAGGTTGTTACAAGAGTCATGATAATGATATTGGTACATAAGTCGTTACAAGAATGATGATGTTGACGACAGTATTGATCACATATCCTTCCATAAAACTTACCATAAGCCAAGCACTATTCTAAGGGTCCCTAATGCTCAAATGCTGTTGTGGCTATATAGTAGGTATGTTTAATGTATTTCTAGAGGACTCCTTAGGAAGTCATACTATAGCGTTATTTGTAGTTGGAGCCCTGGAATTCTATTTTCACCTCTTTCAGGAAATATTTAGTGCAGAATGCAAAATCAGTGCTGTGCCTGTTAATCACACACACACACAAACACACACACACACACTCACAGGACCTGAAGGGTCCAGGGTGATACTAGAATCTTTAAAGTCACCATTATGTTGCAGCAACATCTTAGATGGCCAAGAAACCAAGGAATGAGGACATGAGAGAGTGATTAGTAAACTGTATGTTTATGTGTCTGTTTGCCTGCAGTTTTAATGGATTTGTACTTGTCAACTTCATTCATTTTGGAAAATTAATTATTCATTGTCCAGGGAGTAATGGTGCTTCTGCTATAATGATGATAACAACCACAATATAACATGTAGTATGTGTGTCCTGAATTTTTCTAAGTCCTTTAAATAGATTATCTCATGTAATCTTCACAACTCTGTGAAGTAGACGCCACTATTATATCCGCTATCCACATGAAGGAAATGAGTCACCAAAAAATGATATGTTAGGATGAATGTGGTGTCTTCTGCTAAGTAATAAAAGACCAGGTCCTTCCACCAGAGCATGAATAACTACCTTTTCCCTTCTGTCACCTGAGTCTTGAAGAGTCATCACTTTTCCAGTGGCTGCTTGTTTGTTTGTTTGTTTTTTCCTTTTGGAAGAGGAGTTGGTGTTAGAAGAGGAATGGGGGTATTGAGGTGCTTCATCAAAGGCACAAGACAGTACAACCCAGTGTCTAGACTCACTGGCTGTCAATATCTAAGAAAATCCCAGTTCATTTCTCATTTTCTATCAAAAGCTCAACCCTCTTCTGAGGCTTAGTCTTCTCACCAGGAAATGGGCTGCAGTTATGATCTGGTGGTAATCTTCATTGATCCAAGACCATAATATTTGAGAGTATGGGTATAGATTATCCAGGAAGTGTGCTCAGAAACAAAACCAATACAAGAAAGGAATGAGTGAGCTTTTTGATAATTTTGAGACAGTGTTATAAACTGAAAAGTATCTACTAAATGGAATAAAAATCTATAGATCACCCTTCTATGTATATTTCACCTGTTTACATTTTAAGATATACTTACTCAATCCCATGCTTATATAACTTTAAATCCTGCTATAACTTTAAACATTTTTCAGTTTGCTCTGTCATAATTTTATATAAAACCTTTTAAATCTTCTCATTTAAGTTATCTAAGGTTACTGTTTTGCCCTGTACATTTTCCCAAATACCTTACACTGTATTTGCTTATGATGGTAAAATGTAGAATGTCAGTCTCAGTAACGTCTTTTTCAAGCATCTAAGCAGTAGGAAGTGTTAGATAAGGATTCACAGACAGAACTCAGGGGACTTCTGAAGTCATCTCATTTCACCTTATAGATATAAAAACTGGAGACCAGCGAAGTGAAATAACTTTCCCATTTGAAGTCAGGGCCTTTGGTGACTGAACCAGGGAGAAACCAATTCCCTACTTGAGAGCTTTTACTACCATGCCAAGACACATACAGTCTTTTTAGTTCATTGAAAAACAAAGTTATTTTATCAATAAAATATATTACAATATATTTTGGGCTGCAGATAAGCATTTAATTTCGGTAAATACAGATAGAGAATAGATGGATACATCATATTTCAGAGTACTTTTCTATGTAAGTAAATTCTGTTCCTCTGGCTTTGAAATTTCTGTCTGCTGCATCTTGAAATATTTCCTTGAAGCTATGTCCCTTTTTCTAAATAGCCTCCACTCTATTTTCGTTTATTACTTGTGCCATTTTCTTCTGACTTAGTTTATTTTTCTCAAACTGATTCCACATGTTACTTTCAATCACAACATCTCAAGACTTTGGGCAAACAGCCCTGAAGCATTCGACTTGTTGGTATTCTACAGGGAATTCAGTCTGAGGGTACAGGGCCAGTCCCTTTCAGATGCTGAATGCTTTTAGTTTTTTCACGTGTTTTTCTACAAACCGGCCGATATGTTTTTAAACAGAAAAAAAAAACAACTTGTTTTATTCTTTGTCTATAAATGTAGACTTTTAAGACCTCATCTTGAAACGAAATTAATCAAATGAGCTGGAATCAGTCTGGGCTTTCTCACTTTGAACATGCTAGTAAATTGTTCTAAACTTCTCATGGACTGAAACTTTGCTATAATATGCAGAGAATGGAACTTTGGAAGGTATATATGAAAATTAGTTATCAAACATCTTTGATGTAGGCTAGCAAAGAGCCAATTACTGCCTTAATCACCTTATGGCACTGATGACTTGATATCCTAATATTTTTTCAGAATCAAATTCATTGACCCTGGCCAACAGGGGTAATGATACTGGTAACATCTGTTGATAATAGATATTAGTAATATCTGTTTTCTTTGCTTCTCTTTCAAGGTCTTTATTCTACTTATTTTTACAAACAATCATAGTTAGCATTATGATTAGTATTGAAAACGGTCACATATTATTCTAGAAGTTAGTGATATGTAAAGTCTATGAACACAAAAATTGAGAAATGACAACAATGGCATATGGTAAAATAAACTTATGACCTGGTTAGCTCTTTCTCCAGCTAGACAATGGGTTTTTCTTTTGATCAACATCCAGTGATCTAATTACATTTTTAAAAAATCACTAGCTCTTCTAACTAAATACTGCAGATAACTGGGAGATACTGGATCTCTGTTAATCTGCAACTCTTTCCTAAGGCAGTTTAATTGTCTACAATGCAAAAAATGCAGCTTTAACAACTGTCTTTTTTTTTTTTTTTGAGTCAGAGTCTCACTCCATTGCCCAGACTGGAGTGCAGTGGCATGCTCACGGCCACCCCAGTGTGGACCTCCTGGGCTCTGGTGATCCTTCCTCCTCAGCCTTCTAAGCAGCCTGAACTACAGGCGCACACTACCACACCCGGCTATTTTTTTTTTATATATTGTAGAGACGAGGTCTCACCAAGTTGCCCAGACTGGTCTTGAACCCCTAGACTCAGGCATTCCTCTCACCTCGGACTCCCAAAGTGCTGGAATTACAGGCTTGAGCCCCTGCTCCTGGCCAACTGTCTTTCCTTAAGCGTTGACCATAAAGCTTTTACAATAGGCTCTGGTGTCTGAGATCATACAAGTTTTCATAGTATTTGAGTGTTTTTGAATGTAACAATACACAATGATTTGAATCCTTAAAAGAAATCTATGAACATCAGTTTTATTCCTATTTTCAACTTCAAGTTTAATATTAGGTTATTGAAATTTCAACTTATTTTTCATTATTCATTTAATAATTCATTTGGTAACTAAGTCATTTTCTTAAAATTAAGTTGAAATTTAGTGTAGATATCTTTCTTTCACTCTATTCTTTTGATCAGTTATGATGGGTGAAAATAAAAGTGCTTACCAGTTTTGGGACACTGTGTTGCCATCTGTCAATAGCTGGTGGTAGTATAGTATGCTGGGAGAGGGGACGTGCATGTGTCATTTTGTTGTTGTTGTTCTGTATTTTATGTTCTTCCTTTTCAGTAGAGAACATAAGACCTTACCATTCCCCTTTGAGCATAATCCTCACCACTGTGTGTGTGTGTGCATGTGTGTATTTTAACTACTCTAATTTATTATTTGAATCGAAAT
>CAUYQG010109846.1:0-38610 GCA_963574415.1 Tarsius wallacei | reverse complement strand
CAATACCAAGCTGTTTTGATTATTGTAGCTCTATAGTAGAGTTTGAAGTCTGGCAATGTGATACCACCTGCTTTGTTTTTTTTTTTGCTGAGGATTGTTCTGGCTATTCTTGGTCGTTTGTGTTTCCATATGAATTCCTGTGTAGGACAACACAATTTTTTTTTATACAGGGGTCATGTTCTGTCACCCAGGCTGGAGTGCAGTGGTGTAAACATAGCTCACTCAATGTAGGCTTGAACTCTTGAGATTAAGCAGTCTTCCTGCCTCAGTCTCTTGAGTAGCTGGGATTACAGGTGTGTACCACTAGGCCTAGCTAAGTTTTAAAATTTTTAATATTTCATAGAAACAGATCTTGCTGTGTAGCCCAGGATAGACAAATACTTTAAAAATATGAATAACTTATAATTATTTTGAAATCTGCTATTTTGGGGTATAGAACAGAATGAGGTACCAATCACTTAGATTTGCCAATAGTTTTCAGTTTACCCTGTTTGTTTATAGCCAGCCAGTCTCCTCCCTCCTACCCTCCCTCCCTCCTTCCCTTCTTCTTTCCTTCTGCCTGCCTTCCTCCTATCCCCGTTCCCGGCTTCCTTTTCTTCTTATCTATTATCTGTCTATCTACTTACTTCTTTATTGAGTCTATCATTTCTCTATCTGTCCACATATTTTTTTCTCAACCATTTGAGAGTAATTTGGAGATATCATGCCTTTTAAGTGTCTGTTTCTATATTCCTTAAAAACCAGGGCATTCTCTTATACGGTGTTAGTAAAATATTCTCTTACATATGTAGAGTCAAAGAGAAAACTTTCCCTTGGAAGGTTTGTTAAAAAATTAACCCACAAAAGGCAAATAAGAAGAGAAAAAGCATTCAATATATTACCGTATTCATGGGGGGGGGGGTGTGAACCACAGAGTGATTACTTACCCCCTCCAACAGGATATGGAAGCTTATATACCATCTTGAGGTTGCAGAAAGAATGGGAGCTTAGAGTATGAACCAAAACAGATTATGGTGGAAAACCAGGTTACAGGAGGAAAAGAAAATGAAGCTTGGTTAGCAAAGGTGGTCTTGTTATGTAGGTAAAACTGCTCATATAGCAGCCTTCAGAGGGAATACATGGCAAGTGTTTCTTTCAGACATTTAAAGGTGTCAGACTCAATAAATCTTTCTTATATCCAGACAAGGGAAAGCACAGATGTATCAGTGCAGATCCTCTTCAGATGTACATTTCCCCTACAAAAGACGGCTTTACTGAACTACTTCTGTTTGCTGGCTCTCTGACAGCTATCTCAAAATATATTAAACAAGTATTTTGGGGGGTAAAATATTTTGATTTTCTTCACATAGTACTGTAAAATTATCAAATGAGAAAGTAAACAGTGGTTCAATATTATCATCTAACCCGGAATATGGACCCTATTCCCTCAATTGTTCCAATAATGTACATTTTAGCTATTTTTTCCTTGTCTTGAATCCAGCGTAACACCATGCTTTAAATTTAGTTTAGTCTCTAGTTTATGAATAGCTCCTATCCTTTGTCTCTTTTAGCCTTGACATTTTTTAACACAATGTCCCTCAGTTTCGTTACGTCTGATTGTCTTCCCATTGTTTGATTCAGTTTATACTTCTTTGGTAGGTATACCTCTGAGGAAAAAAAACGTGAACTCAGTGCTTTTCCCTCTTCTCTCAACTACTAATACAGAATACTTCTGTGACAAAATGTGTGTGGGGTTTTCTCCATGTACTAAGCAGTGGACAACAGTTGGATTTCCACAAATTCAACTCAATTCCAACACTATCTACATGGAGGTAGCCTTATATCCTACAGGTTGAGGGCCCAGTCCCCAAGACTACCCCCCTTTCCCACCAGTGGCAAGTCTGGGCCTCAGGAACTCCTGACTGACCAGCTTCAAGTTGTGGTTCCTACGACCATCTTTTTGGATTGAATTTGCCAGAGTGGCTGCTCACAAATATCAGGGAAACATTTACTGGCTTATTGTAAAGGATGCAGATGAGGAGATGCATTTGGTAAGGTATGGAGGAAGTGCTGTGGGGCTTTCATGCCTTCCCCAGTATGCTACTCTCCCAGGATCTGCCACGTGTTCAGCTGTTTGGAATCTCTCTAAACCCTGTCCTTTTGGTTTTTTATGGAGGCTTACATAGGTCCTTTTGGAGCTTTTATGGAGCCTTTCGTGGATCTTTGGGGGATTTTATGAAGGCTTTATGTAGGCATAATTAATTAAACCCTTGGCCACTGGTGATCAGCTTAACTTTCAGTTCCTCTCCCCTTCCCAGGGTTTGAGGGTGGGGCTGAAGGTTCCACTCCTCTGATCAGGCCTTGGTCTTTCTGGTTATCAGCCCCAATCCTAAAGTTACCTAGGGGCTGCCAGCCATCAGCCAATCATCAACATAGAAAAAGACATTACTAGAGATGCTTAGGATTTTAGGAGTTGTGGGCTAGGAAACTGGGACAAAGACCAATATATATTTCACAATATTAGAATACTACAGAAGTGATGTGGGCCGTTCTCAATGCATCATATCAGGAGGTGCATAGTGTTGGTCATTTCTATATTGGCAATGTTAAATTTCTTCACTTGGTTAAGTTGTTGTTTGCCAGGTTTCTTGACTAAATTTGCTGTTTTCCCCCATTTTAATGAGTCATTTTCCTTTGGGGAAATACTTTGGGACTATATAGATATCCTACTTCTCAACATATCACTTGTTTAGCATCCCTTTAGGATTTTCTAACTCTACCATTACTTCATGTTTACTAGGTAGCATCCTGTGACAAGAAAATCTTTCCCTTTCTTTCTCTTTTCTATATTCCCTCTCTCCCTCACATCCCCCATATTTATATTCATGGATTCATCAATAGGGTATATTCTACCAGTGTCATGACTTTTTTTACTGCTCAAATTGCTCTAGTATGGTCACAGAGAGACCCTTCATGCTCCCTGCTGCCTCCTTTTGACAAGTCTTCAACATTCTGTGAGAACTTTTTAAGTTTCTGGCATCATAAAATATTTTTGTCTAATCTTGGGCTTTATTTTTCCTAGCTGTGGAATCAGCTTTTCCTCCAAGGAACCTTGTTTTTTTTATTGGAGAAAAGAACTTAGAGACCAAGATCTGTGGATTTATTGCTAATAATGTATCTTACCAGACAGACCTAGGAGATAGGAGATATATACAGCACATATACAACCATGAGGGCATACAGATATGTCCAATTCAATACTTTATGGTACATTCTATTTTTCCTCTTTTTCATATTTTAATTTTATTTTTTAATAGTCAAGAAGTGAAAACCCTGGCAAGATAATCAGTATTTTTCTGCATTATTCAGTTAGCAGATGAATTGTGTTAACTAATTTTTAAGTCAATTTTATTGATGTTTAATTTATATAAATTAAAATGCACCCACTTTACATGTACTGTTTGATGAGTTTTGTTAAAGCATATACCATTGAAACCATCAACTATAACCAAGGCAAAGGCAGAATATTTTCAATACTCTCAAAAAGTTTCCTTATACCGTTTGGCAGCTAATCCTCCACCTGTAGCTCTTGTCAATCACTGATCTTCTTTTTGCCACTGCAGATTACATTATCATTTCTATTTTTTCATATAAATAAATCATAAACTATGTGTTGTTGTTTCTGCTTCCTTCTGGGTTTTTTTGAGATTCTTTCAATTGTGTGACATTGATTGTTTTGGGATTCTTCATCTTATATGACACTGATTGATTAATGTTAAACCAACCTTGCATTTCTGGGATAAAACATATTTGTCAATGGTTTATTATCTTTTTATATACTGCTAGAGTCATTTTGCAAATATCTTGTGAAAGCTTTGTGCACATATGCTTTTGAGATATATTTGTTTTTAATGTGTCTGTCAGGTTTTTCTCACACAGTAATGTTGCTCTCAAAAAATGGAGTAAAAAATGTTCCTTCTTATTTTTCATTAAATAACTTGGAAAATATTGTTATTATTCATCTCTCTGATATATAATAGACTTTACCAGTAAAACCATCTGGTCTGAGATTTTCTTTGTGGAAATAAAATATTATATATATAATGATATAAGGTTATTGGTCCCTCTTCAGTGCCTTCAAATACATTTGTTTTGTTTTTCAAATTTAGTTCAATATTAAAATTTGTAATTTTGGTAGCATATTAGTATGATGCATACTACTCCTTCATTACCAGAAGTAGAACAAAGTAAAATTTAATTTTTTTTAGCTCAACCATATATTAGAACATCTTTCTACATTTACTGATAGACAGAAGTATTTTATTTCTTACACATGTGGCAATCTATTTATCTGATTTCTCCACTTGTGTACTCATACTCATTTTCTTTAAACTCACTCACTTGAGGCCTTTATGATTACTTCACTGATATTACCATTGTTAAGCACATTCATTGTCTCCACTTTGTAAAATCAGATGGAGTATCTTTGTCTTTACTTCACTTGACCCATCAACAACATTTCACTAAGTTGATCACTCTTATCTTCCTTGACTTAGCTTCCAGAATGCCACCTTTCCTTGGTTCTCCTCTATCTCCCTGGTTGCTTCTTTTTGATGTCTCTTGCTGTTCCATTTCCTGTCCTAGAATTCTTAATGTAGAAATAACTCGGGGCTCTTCTTTTCTTGTTCATATTTTCTTCTTCCTGTACCCTCAATTCCTTGATAATATCAACTAGTCTCACAATTTTAAGTGCTGTCTCTATCCTGATAATTCCAAATTTATGTCTCCAACACTCATCCTTCTTCTAATCCCAAACTTAGAAGTCTGATAAACATCTCAAACTATTCAGGTTACACACTGAATGTTTAAAAACCTGCTCCTTGAACCTGCTTCCAAATTTTCCAAATCTTGCTCCTTAGCTTTTCTAATTTCATTTGATGTCAATTCCATCTATCTGGTTATCCTGTCCAAAATTATTGGATGAACTGTAACTTTCTTGTTCTTTTACATTTGATCAAAATCCAAATTCTCTTGACTTTACTTTTTTGACAAATTAAAACTCTTACCATTCTTCACCATGTCATTACATTATCAGCTATTCTCTTTCCTTCTATCTTTCCTTCTATCAATAGCTCTCCCACCACTATCTGAGTCCCAGCCACCAATATCTCTTCTGGATTACTGTAAAAATCTCCTAATCTTAAAGCTGTTCTAAATTTGCTAAGAGTAGGATCCTATTAATTTGGTTCGATAATGTCATTGCTTCACACAAAATACAGCAATTTTTTCCCATTTTTTTCTTTTAATTTTAATTTTATTTTAAAGATGTGGGATACAATTCAGGGTTTGATGCACAAATGTTCATTAGGTATACAAATGTTCATTATGCAGGAACCCTTGTTAATGAAGTGTGCTCCCCCTGCCCCAGGCTGATTTCCACAACCGCCAATCCCGATTTCCTGCCCCCCTCCCAGCTGTTTCCCATTACTGCCAATCATTCTCTTATAGTATTACGATAGATACATAATTGTTCAAGGTCCGTTTATGAGTGAGAACATGTAATACTCAGTTCTTTGTTTCTGTGAAAGATCACTCATTATTACAGACTCTAAGTTCACTCAGGTTGCTGTGAAGTTCATGATTTTGTTCTTTATGGCTGTGTAACATTCCATTGTGTATATGTACTACATTAAAAAAAAATTTAGTTCTCTTTTGATGGGCAGCATGGTTTGTTCCATGCTCTTGCTACTGTGAACAGTGCTACAATAAACTTACTTGCACAGGAATCTTTTTTATAGGTGATTTGAGTTTTTCCGGGTATATTGCCAATAGGGGGATTGTGGGGTTGTATGGAAGGTTGATTTTTACATCTTTTAGGAATTGCCACACTGTTTCCCACAGAGGATGTATTAATTTACACTCCCACCAACAGTGTAGAAGTGTTCCTTTTTACCACATCCTTTCCAGCATCTGTTGTTTTTTGAGGGATTGATGAGGACCATCCTGACTGGAGTTAGGTGGTATCTCAGTGTAGTTTTAATTTGCATTTCTTTGATGACTAGTGAGGCTGAGCATTTTTTCATGTATCTGTTGGCTGCTCATATGTCTTTTGTTGAGAACTGTCTATTCATGTATTTTGCCCACTTTGTAATGGGGCTGTTTTTTTCTTTTCAGCATGTTTGAGTTCTTTGTATATCCTAGATGTTAGGCCTTTGTCAGACAAACAGTTGGCAAATATTTTTTCCCAGTCTCTGGGCTGTCTCCCTGCTCTCTTGATGATTTCTTTGGCTTTGCAGAAGCTTATCAGTTTGATGAGGTCCACTTGTCTATCTTATCTCTTATGGCATGGGTAATTGGGATTTTCATCAGGAATTGGTTGACAGTTCCAACTTCCATAAGGGTATCCCCTGCATTTTCTAAGGTTCTTATAGTTTGAGGTTTTACATTTAGGTCTTTGATCCATTTAATGTTGATTTTTGTGTATGGTGCTAGGTAGGGATCTTGTTTTAATCTTTTGCATGTAGTCAGCCAGTTTTCCCAGAACCATTTACTGAATAAATTCTCCTCTCCCCAGTCGGTGGTGGAGGATTTGTTGAAAATGAGTTGGTTGAGAAATTGAGATTTGCCTCTGGAATCTCTGTCCTGTTCCATAGATCTATATGCCTGTTCTTGTACCAATACCAGGCTGTCTTGATTACTGTAGCTTTATAGGAGAATTTAAAGTCTGGGAGTGTGATACCTCCTGCTTTGTTTGTTTGTTTGTTTTGCTGAGGATTGTTTTGGCGATTTGTGGTTGTTTATGTTTCCATATGAATTCCTGTATTGTTGTTTCCAGGTCTGAGAAGAATTCTGCTGGTAATTTAATTGATATTGTATTAAATCTATATATTGCCTTGAATAGGATAGACATCTTAACATTCTTCCAATCCATGAGCATGGGATATTTTTCCACTTGTTTGTGTCATCTTTTATTTCTTTGAGCAGTGTTTTGTAGTTTTCATTGTAAAGGTCTTTCATGTCTCTGATTAGGAAGATGCCAAGGTACTTTTTTCCTGGCTATTGTGAATGGGATTATGCTTTTTATTTGGGTTTCTGTTTGTTTATTGTTGGTGTGTAGAAATGCAACTGTCTTTTGCACATTGATTTTATACCCTGAGACTTTGCCAAAGTCCTTTGTCAGTGCAAGGAGATTTTTGACAGTTTCTCTTGGGTTTTTGAGGTATAGAATCATGTTGTCTGCAAAGAGGGATAACTTGACTTTTTCTTTTTCTATTTGGATACCCCTGATCTCCTTATCTTCCCTGATTGCTCTAGCCAGGACTTTCAAAACTATGTTGAAAAGGAGAGGTGAGAGTCTTGTTCCGGTTTTTGTGGGAGATGGTTTAAATTTCTGTCTGTTTAGCAGTATGCTGGCTGTAGGTTTCTTGTAGATGGCTCTTACTATTTTGAGGTATGTTCTATCTGTGCCTAGGTATTCTTGGGTTTTTATCAAGAAGGGGTGCTGGATTTTGTCTAAAGTTTCTTCTGCATCTAATGATATAATTGTGTGGTTTTTATTTTTACATCTGTTGATGTATTTAATTACTTTTATGGTCTTACGAATGTTGAACCAGCCCTGCATCCTGGGGATGAAGCCTATTTGGACGTGGTGGATGATTTTTGAGATGTGTTGTTGAATCCGATTTGCAAGGATCTTATTGAGAATTTTAGCATCTATGTTCATCAACAAGGGTAACTGCATAATGAACATTTCTATATCTAACCCTGAATTGCACCCTATATTTTTAAAATAAAAAATTTAAAAGTTAAAAAAAATAAACCTGAGTGATAATTTTATACCTAGCCCTGAATTATACCCCACATCTTTAAAATTAAAAATTAAAAAAAAAAGCTCTGGATAGAAGGCAATGGACAATTGTTATGACACTGTGACCAAAGTCACAATTTATAATCCTTGTAATATGCCTTGGACCTAAGAGTACTAATTGCCAAGAGAACCAATTCCAGAGGCTACAACTATCAGTCATAGAGATCTAAGTAGCTTTTTTCCTTGTTACAAGTATATCCTGCTCTATCTTGCCTATTTTCATACAAGTACAAAAAAAGTGTTAGTGATGACACAGAAACCACCATGAAATGTAGAGCAATGTGATTGTTAATCATTATTCATGTTAACAAGTAAGACTGATCTGTAATCCATTTAGGGCAGAGATAGTATTCTTAATGACTTCTATCAGAGTTAGTGATCAGTTTTTTGCAGTATTTATGTGTACATATATGCTTCCCATTGTTGGGAACACTGTTCTGACTATTCTCATAAACAACAGGTCAATTTAAAATATGGTAGCATCCATAATAAAATATTATATTGAGATCACTTAGTGCTAGTGGTATTTAAATATAAAAATTGAGCTTAGATTTTGTTTTTCTTAAGGCAGTAAAATTACAGTCACTTGTCAAATTGTCAATGTAAGGATAAATTTGATATTATTAATAACAAGAAATCGGAAAATGGAGCAGACTACCTTAAGAAAGTAGTTTACTTCTTGCTATTGAATGCTTTCCAAAGTGGTTAGGCATTTCTCAAATGTCTTTGGCATGATGTATAATATTCCGGCTTCAAGTGGTAGGTTGAAATACATTACTGACTTTAATGTTTCTTTCAATGCTAAGAGTCTATGACTCAGAATGATTCTTGAGAGATGCTGACTAATCACTAACTTCCCAAAGAAAAACTGAATTTATCCCTGGGCTTATCTTAAGATAATCTTGTTGAAGGAATAGAGATTGGTTTCACACTGAGTTGGCTTTCTTTTACCTAAAATGCATTTACTTAGTTTTTGAGCCAGAGTTACAAAGGGAAACTTATAAAGTGATACTTATTAGCTATATGTTGTTTCACCTGTCATAGAGAATATTCTATAGTTATATGTTCTTTCTCTAATACTTTGGTGTATTTTTTTTTCTTAAAGACTGTGTACATTATGTAACTGAAGATGCTTTCATTTTTGTTTTAGATGCCATGAAGCCCAGGGACAAATTTGTGATAAAGCGTTTTGACTATATAGGTTCAAGTTACCTCTATATTTATGATTTTTCTTCTGGGTTTTAATTTCCTAAATAACATTGTCTCTCACTTTATTTTCATGTTCAGAATTTACTTATGCTTTTTATTCTTCTAAGCACCTCAAGTCCCTTGGGAAATGAGATGGGAAATGGATGAATAGATGGATAAGTGAATATATATATAGTGCCTTGGCAAATTGTTGTTCTTTTGGTAAATGCCTGTAAATAGTGATATGAGGTGATTCTATGATGGCCTAGTAAATGATCATTCCTTATTCGTGCTAACAGTTTTCAGCCCTACCCAATATCCAAGTACTTCTTCCCCGGGTAGGTTCCCATTTTGATAACCATTGGTCTCAATTCTATACTCATTCTCAACAGTTGTAAATAATAAATTCAACTGGTTGATTACCAATTAGATGACAATGTCCTAGACCTTGTTTTACATATCATAATTAGACTTCAGCAGGAGTTTGATTTATATGAGAATGTGCATCTAGCAATATAAGGTCCCATGTTAAAAGGAAAATTTATCAAAATACCTGCTGAATTATATATAGGATATATTATATTGGTGCTTCTTTGAGTCCCCAAATGGTGGTATATTTGGTTTGCCATCCTTGTTAAATTTAACTTTGATGAATTAGTTCTAAAATAGTTTAAAAGTGTTTGCTTCTTTCCAATTAATACCTGTTCTGTGCATGTATAGAATACGGTGTCCAGTTCTGGGCAACATCTTTGGGGAAGAAAATGAAATAGGTCTAGAGGAAGTTAACAAATTGGTGAGGGGTTTTGAAAGCATGTCAATTGCCACTGCTAGAGCTAGGAATGCTTATTCTGAAAAAGTGATTACTCTAAATTGACATGATTACTTTTCTCAAATGTTAGACTTGAATTTGTCCACCAAGCACTAAAAATTGTACACACCTGGAGTCTTCCAGAAACACAAATATGTCCAGACAAGTGACACATATTCATTATATAAAAATACACTTCATGAACTGCCCAAAAGATTCTAAAAGGTCTTGCAAAATAACTGTGTGGGATGTGGTTTTCTGATAACTGTCATATGACAGCCTATCTTTCAAGACACCTCTGTACAGACTTCCTAGTCTGTGTTCTGGGGAACGTACTGAGGTGGGGTTAATCTGCCACTCAAATAGTCTGTTTTCTTACTGAATGCACCTAAAATGGATAGATTGGGAAAGATCCCTGCAGTCTGGGAACCAGTTCCTGGGAAAGGAAACTAAATAAAAAGGAACCTGAGTAGGGAACACTGATTTTCCTTCATTTGTCCTCACCCTCAAAGCAACGCCTGGATCTACTTTTGCAACTAAGCAGTTAGAAAATATAAGAGAGAAATTAGACTGCCTTTTTTTTATTGGCACAGTCTGAGGGAATTTTACATCTTAAACATTCTGGACATGCCTGTAGTAGACCTGGGAGAGCTGATGCTAATTTAATCAAGGCAGAAAAGGAAGTCTGTAACAGTATTCCCTGTGAGTGCTGACATTCTCCAAGGGCCCAGAACCTGCTGAACTCCATTTGTAATTTCTTCAGACTTCTCCTTTTGTGAATCCCTCCTGGATATTAAAATACCCTAGGATTGGTGGTAGCTGAAACTGTTTCATCTCATATGCTTATTTGCATTAACCTTCAGCCAGACCCCTATGGAGTAAACAGCCTGACAGGATGACCACTTGTCAAAAGATAAGGTGAAGATGATATGGGGAAGAATTCTCACTGCGAGTCACTTGATCAAGAGGAGGTTACATAGATTTGACAAAGGATGAGCAGATTCTTCCATGGACTGCTAGCTGAGGATTATCAAGTCCTTTAGCCAGGAATTGTGAAAGTGACTTCGCAATACATGATTTAATTTTGTTTTTAGTATACTGACCTTTCCAATTATGCATTGCTTATGCCAATAATACAATTAATTTGCATTTCTTGGAAAAAACTCTGACTTAGAATTGAGGGCTTAGAAACATGTAGTACATTGTACAAAAATGTGACTATAAAGTTAAGCATCAATCAGGCTTCAGTTGAGCAAAAGTGGGTTAATTAATTCAATGAATAAACATATAAATACTTTTTTATTTATAAAAAAAAGGTGATTAATGTTCTCCCTATTTCTGGAAAGACAGACAATTTTCTGCCCAGCTGATTAAGACTTAAGAAGAAGGCTCAAATGGTGAGCTATGGGAACAAAAGGAAAGAAAGGGAGGCATTTTAACTGATGTTTTAGGCAGAACCATTAGTAGTGACATATTCCATTTAATAAAAGTTTTAAATATCCCAATCCCTTCTACATTCACTCTATTATTTTATTATGAGGTGGTTTAGGCAAATGATCATTATTACCCCATTCAGTAGATAAAGAAATGTAGATAGGAAGGCTAAGTATATGCTTAAAGTAAAAAACAAACAAACAAACAAAAAAAACTGGTTAATAAATGGATTGAGATCAAGGTTTGCGACTCCCAGCTTAATGACATACTCCTTCCACTAGATCACTTTGACACTCAAAATGTATACATGTTCTGGCCAGGCATGGTGGCTCATGCCTGTAATTCCAGCACTTTGGGAGGCCAAAGGGGAAGGATTGCTTTAGACCAGGAGTTCTAGGATCAGCCTAGGCAACATAGCAATACCCTGTCTAGTAGAGTATAGTGGTGCATGCCTGTCGTCCCAGCTACTCGGGAGGCTGAAGCAGAGGATCACTTGAGCCCAGGAGTTCAAGGCTGCAATGAGTTATAATCGCACTGTTGTATTACAGGCTGGCTGACAGAGAGAAACCCTGTCTCTTAAAAGAAGCAAAACAAAACAAAACATTAAAAAAATTCCTGAATGATCTGCATTAAATTTAAGCCACTACTATTATTGTTAACTGTGTCTTGGTTCTTCCCTCCCTCCCTTCTCCCTTTCTTCCTTCCTTTTCCCCTCTTTTCCTTTCTTTCCTCTTTCTGTTCTTCCCTTCTTTGTTTTCTGCTTTTCCTTCTTTGTAATATCATGACATTGGTAGATATTAGTAATCTCTTTGCCAGAGGAAATCTAATCTTCACTAACAATAACTCTGAGCTTTAGATTCTTAACTCATCACATGTAGTGTGTGAGAGAGTGGTTAATGTAAAAAATTCCTCCTTCATAGAATTATTCTGAGGACTAAACTTGATCATTATGTGACGTGCTTAGCACAACTTCTAGTACATTGAGAGATGTGAATACTCAATAAATAGCTGTTACTGTTATGCTACTGTTGTGCTCACCAAGTAACAATGCAACTGAAACATATAAAAAGACCAAAATTTATCTTCATTTAAATGGTTGGGGGCTAGGGCGAATGGAGACACAGAATATGCAGCTCTGGTTTGAGATCCAACCTAGTTGTATCCTATCGGTTGGTGAGGGGTATTTCTGGGCAAATTCCAGTCAATGTTAATATACTCCTTGCATTTGAAAAGATTTGTGATGAGTTGAAAAATGCACAGCTAGTGGGGAATGATCTAGTTAACAATATGTCTGTGGAATCATAATCAGGATTTGCTGGAATGAGTTGCCTCTATTTTACAAAAAAGGTGGGAAATCATTTAAAGATCAGGCCTTGACTGGGGAACTGTCTTCAGAATATGAAAGTGAGAATTCTGAAGTTAAATGCATTAGTAGAAAAAAGGAATAGAGCCCCAAGGAAAGAGAGACTTTAGCCATTCCTTTGGTCTTTTGGAGTCAACATCAAAAGCCTTTCCTCTAAGTGGAATGCTAGGATCTCTGTTCCTGAGGCAGTAGAGCAGTGGAAGCCCTATTCAAAATTGCAACACATCTTAAATCAGTCCTCTCACCCTGACTGCTGACATGTTGTTGGGTGTAGACCTGCCTTGTAACTGGAGATGAAGCCCAATGCCAAATGGTTCAATTACAGTTCAGTAGAGAATGAAAGCAGTATAGGTCCACATCCATTTGGAATGTGGACAATTTCTAGCATCTCTCAACTGAAGGAGGTAGTTTCCCTTTATTCGGAGAATAAGGTCTCTTACCACTCAGTATTCAAATATCTCTGCCATCCATTGCTCCAAATTATTTTCTAGACTTTTTTGACTATTTCCTCCCAAATACAGGTTTCTTCAGCTACAACACATACCGTTCCTTCCAAAAAATTCAGTATCTGATGCATGTTTCAACATTCTACTTGTATATGTTATTTTTTTTTAAAGAAAAGAGTTGGAACCGATTTAGGAATGGGGATATGAAATCCATTTAAGATTTTCTCTTAACATTGTTGTTTCCCCTGTCTTCAGCATCTGGGCATTTGGCTAAAAGCTTAATGTAATGATACTTGCTTCCTGTCTCCCTTCACCCCCTTCTTTCTAATATCCATCCATTTTGCTTCCAAGATGGGCATTCTGCCTAAGAATGGGATAAAGCTGGCACACTATCTACCAGAAAAGGAATCGTATTGAATGAAATCTCTCAGAAGGGGAGCCTGACCCCTTCCCTCTCTTCCTACCCCCTCCATCTGGAAGAGAAGAGAAACAGAGATTTGAAAGTTGCCAGAGTTTAATTACTTCTACTGAAAGTGCCAAAAAAATGTGAAAGCTTATCCTTTAGTGGAAGGAACCCAGAGGGCCCTACGGACATTTGCTATAGTCTGTTTGCCATTTGTTTTTTCTTTTCTTCTTTAGCCCCTGAGTAGCAAATTTCCACTTTTCCTTTCCAAGAAGAATGAGGACAGATTGTCCCTTGGCGTCTTCAAAAGGGTGTTACACATTCTGCCACTGGAGACAGAACTATTGAGCCATCCCCTAATACTTCTGCATTAAGATACACATAACTTGAAATTCCAGGCGAGCATTTACCTTCACAATTAGCTCATCAAAGCAACCATCCACCCATACAAATTGTATTAAAATCACATCCATCTCGAACTCATCAGGGGCCACCTTAGCAGATATTGGAATAGGTGAAGTTTTTCTTTTTTGAGGGGAACAGCAAAAACTCAACAAATAGGCAAATAAATCATAATATGAAATTGTAGGCAATTAGATGATAATTAACATTCTCATTAAACAACAGTTATCACTTACCTACTATGTGTCAGGTCTATACACTTTATGTGTCATAATTACTTCTCTTGACAACCCTGGGAAAAAGGTAATATTCCCATTTAATAGATTAAAAGAAAGCTAAATTTTCACTGAAGCTATGGGACTTGGCCAAAGACATCCATCTAATAAAGAGCAGAGCTGAAACTTCAATCCATGTCTTCTGATCTCAAGGCCAGGCAATATCATTTACTCCTTAGTTAACTCTCACAGAGAGGTTAAGCTAGCTTGTAGATCATCTACACTTTATATACCTGTCATTTCTCTTCCTTTTTTAATGTTTTACCTGTTAACACTACCTGTGTTCTTCGGCTGACACAGATCAACCTAAAGGAAAAGTAAGCAAAATCCACTTTTCTGTTTGTTAGTCGTTTAGATGAACCCAATGGTTAAAAGTATGTATACATAATTATGAATTGTGATGATTGCCTTTTTCTTCTTTTCATATCTAGCAAGCTGGTCACACATAGAGAATAATGTTATTTCAAAGAAAAAAATTGGAGGTTGAAGACGGTAAACAGCATTGTTTGAAAGAAATAAAACTAACATTCTTTCAGCTTTTAGCAACAAACCTTTGCTTAAAAGTAAAGGAAAATCCATTTCATTAGAAATAGGATATTGTGGTTTTCTGTCTTGCTGGTGACTTTTTAAATAGAAAAAGAGAATCTCACATCTTTAAGTTTTCTGTGAAATCAGCATGCTTTGCTTTTTTGATTTCTGATGTCTCTTTCTTATCAATCTAGTTCTTTGTGAATTTATTGCATCAATCTGTGCAGTAGCTAAAAATCATCCTTTGATACAACGCAGGCACAAAGCATTAACTTCTGCATTGGGGAAATTGGTATGGAAGATGATGGTGCAACTGGGGATTGGAAGCCAGTTGGGCTTTCTATTTCAAGCCCTTTTTACTTTCCAAATCTTTCATGTACCTGGTTCATTCTTAACATCACATGGAATACAGAAATTGCCCATAGATATTAAGACATTGATTTTGCTAGTCCAGCCTCTAGTGGAAGCCATGTTTTGATTTTGCAGAATATGGCAAAAAGTCCATATTTTACTTAACTGGACTCAGAAGCTTTGTGTATGTGTGTGAGAGTCTCTCTCTCTCTCTCTCTCTCTGTGTGTGTGTGTGTGTGTGTGCATGCTGGTGTGTGTTTTGTGCTGAGAAAGAGAGTATGCAGCATGAGTAGAAACAGTAAAAGAGAAAGTAGTCTGAGTGACAAACTATTCTAATTATTAAGTTAATCAATTTATCTTCTAAAGCCTGAGATTTGAGATTTGGCTACTGTGGTTCTGTTTAAGCAAAATGGCATATTTGGGGGAGTGGCAACACTTCTAGCATCTCCTTAGAAACTGAGCTCCGTGGTTAATTTGGCAAGGACACTTGACAGTACTGGGTTTTCTGTGTGAATTAGTTTGGATAAGATACTCAGTAAAGACGGAGATGGCAAAAATTATCTTCATCTAAGTTAGATTTCAGGGAAGGAGTGTAAAGAGATTGTTTATTACTATCTGACATATATAAGCCTCCTGATAATTGTTGAATGACTCATCATTTAGAATAGAATTTAGCCTGCTTTTGTCCTTAAATCTTGTTGAGACTAAAGTTAGAGTAAAATAGTATTTAGAGACAGAACTCAACTAACCCTTGACTCTTCTCTCAATCTCCTTGGAATTAGCATGCTTTGATTAAAATAAATACATATTTTAAAGCAGGCTTAGATTTATAGAAAAATGAAGCATAAAGTGCAGAGTTTTCTTATGTCTCCTTTCAGTTTTTCTTATTATTAACATTTTACATAAGTGTGGTACATTTGTAAAAATTGATAAGCCAATATTGATATTACAACTAAAGTCTATAACTTATATTAGGTTCATTCTTTGTGGGTACATTTTATGGATTTTGACAAATGTATAATTACATGTATCCTAATGTTACAGTATTACACAGGGTAGTTTTAAGGCCCTAGAAATTCTCTCGTCCCCCATCTCTCCGTGCTCCTGGAGACCACTTCTCTTTACTGTTAGAGCTTTTATATCATATTGGTTACTTAGCTTCTTTTACTTAGCAATATATGAGGGAAGACCCCCCCCCCCAAAAAAAAACAGAATGAATTTCAGGGGGCAGATTTTTTTGGAAGATAATTTTCACCATCTCTGTCTTTACTGAGTATTTTATCCAAACTAATTCACACACACAAAAAAGCCAGTATTGTCAAGTGTTCTTTCCAAATTAACCACAGAGCTCTGTTTCTAAGGAGATGCTACAAGAAGTGTTGCCACTCCCCCAAATATGCCATTTTGCTTAAAAAGAACCATCAAAGACAAATCTCAGGCTTCCCCTGTTAGGTAAGTGTTCTGGGAGCCCATCTACAGCAGTGTACCAGCTAACATTTTGTGAGAGACTGTGTTCAGCTTCAGTGAATTTTTTTTGAGAATATTTCAGTGCATTGGCCCACTTCATGATGGGTGGTTTACTAGCACACCTCCCAACACTGCAATGAGTGTTCAACGGTTTTTGACCAAAACCGGCATGAATTCTGTGCCCCACCCTCCCTATATACCCAATCTTGCCCCAAGGAAACTTTTTTCGGTTTCCCCAGATGAAACAAGTACCCAAAAGAAATCATTCTGCTGATGTGGAAGAGGTGAAACAAAAAAGGCAGAAGTGCTAATAGGCAACCAAATCGACAAGTTCAAAAACTGATTTGAGTGGTGGGAAAAGTGTCCCAATAGAAGTATTGCATCAGAAGGATAAAGGTGAAGGTGACTTAAAGTTTAAACTTGTAAGAATAAATACACCATTCTTTATAAATAAATTCTGGAGTTTTTGTGTTCCCTCTTTAAAGTCTAAGGTTCCTTCATGTATTTTCATAGCTTGATAGCTCACTTCTTTTTAGCACTAAATATTCCATTGTCTGGATGTACCACAGTCTGTTTATCCATTCACTTACTGAAAGACGTTTTGATTACTCCCAAGTTTTGGCAATTACAAATAGGCTTCTTTAAACATTCGTGGGCAGGTTTTTATATGGACATACATTTACAACTCATTTAGGTAAATACAAGGAGTGTGATTTCTGTATCATATAGTACGAGTATGTTTAATTTTGTAAGACACTGGCAAATCGTTTTCCCAAGAGTCTGCACCATTTTTCATTCCCACCAGCAGTGAATGAGAGTTCCTGTTGCTCTATATCTTCACCAGCAATTGGTGTCAGCGATTCATATTTTGGTCATTTTACTGAATGTGTAATGGCATCTTTTTATTGTTTTAGTTGTAATACCCTTAGATAAAATGTTCAACATTATTTCATACTCTTTTTTGCCATCTGTATGTCTTCTTTTTTTTTTCATTATAAAGATATGAGGTACAATTCAGGGTTAGGTATACAAACATTGATTATGCAGGTACCCTTGTTAATGAGATATGCCCCTCCTTCCCCTAGCAGTTTCCCTCAACTGCCAATCCCAACCACCCTCCCCTGACAGTTTCTCTTTCTTATAGTATTATAATTGTTCAAGGTCTGCTTATGAATGAGAACATAGGCACTCTTTTCTTTGTTTCTGTGATAGATCACTAGGTATGATCGACTCTAAATCCTTCCAAATTGCTGTGAAGTCCATATGCTTGTCCTTCTTGATGGCTGCATAATATTCCATTGTGTATATGTACCACATTTTAAAAAATCTAGTCCAACCTTGATGGGCAACACGGTTGGTTCCATGTTTTTGCTATTGTGAATAGAGCTGCAACAAACATACGTGTGTAGGTGTCTTTTTTGTAGAATGACTTCAGTTCCTCTGGGTACATTCCTAATAGGGGGATTGCTGGGTCATATGGAAGGTCAATTTCTAGTTCTTTTAGAAATTGCCACACTGTCTTCCTAAGAGGTTACACTAGTTTGCATTCCTACCAGCGGTGTAGAAGCATTCCTTTTTCTCCTCATCCTCACCAGAATCTGTTGTTGTTTATTTTATTAATGATGGCCATTCTTACTAGGGTTAGGTGGTATCTCAATGTGGTTTTTATTTGCATTTCTTGATGATGAGTGAGGCTGAGCACTTTTTCAAGTGTCTGTTGGCTGCCCATAAATCTTCTTTTTGTCCACTTTTTAATGGGGCTATTTGTCTTTTTCCTTTCAGTGTGTTTGAGTTCCTTGTAGATCCTAGATGTTAGGCCTTTGTCAGATATACAGTTGGAAAATGTTTTTTCCCATTCTGTGGGCTGTCTCCCTGCCCTCTTGATGGTTTCTTTTGCTTTGCAGAAGCTCGTTAGTTTGATGAGGTCCCACATGTCTATCTCATTTCTTAAGGTATGGGCTTTTAGCGTACGGAATAAGAATTGGTTACCAGTTCCAGTTTCCATAAGGGTGTCTCCTGCGTTTTCTAAGATTCTTATAGTTTGAGGTTTTATGTTTAGGTCTTTGATCCATTTAGAGTTAATTTTTGTGTATGGTGGTAGGTAGGGGTCCTGTTTCAATCTTGTGCATATGATCAACCAGTTTTCCCAGCACCATTTACTGAATAGGTTCTCCTCTCTCCAGTGGTTATTGTTGGAGGCTTTGTAAAAGATGAGTTGGTTGAGAAATTGAGGCTTTGCTTCCGGAATCTCTATCCTGTTCCATTGGTCTATAGGCCTGTTCTTGTACCAGTACCAGGCTGTTTTGATTACTGTAGCCTTTTTGTGAAGTTTGAAGTCTGGAAGTGTTATACCTTCTGCTTTTTTTTTTTTTTGGCTAAGGATTGTTTTGGCTATTCGTGGTCATTAATATTTCCATATGAATTTCTGTGTTGTGATTTCCAGGTCTGAGAAGAATGATGTTGGTAATATAATGGGTATTGCATTGAATCTATAGATTGCCTTTGGTAGAATGGACATTTTAACAGTGTTGATTCTTCCTATCCATGAGCATGGAATATTTTTCCATTTGTTTGTGTCTTCCTAGATTTCTTTGGGCAGTGTTTTGTAGTTCTCATTGTAAAGGTCTTTCACTTCTCTGGTTAGGTAGATTCCGAGGTATTTCATTTTTTTGTAGCATATTGTGAATGGGATTCTGCTTTTAATTTGGGTCTCTGCCTGCTTATTCTTGGTGTGTAGGAATGCAACTGTCTTTTGCACATTTATTTTGTGCCCTAAGACTTTCCTAAAGTCCTTTATCAGTGCAAGCAGGTTTTTTGGCAGATTCTCTTGGATTTTCAAGATATAGGATCATTTCATCAGCAAAGAAGGAAAACTTGACTTCCTCTTTTCCTATTTGGATACCGCTGATTTCATTCTCTTGTCTAATTGCCTGAGATAGTACTTCCAATACAATGTTGAGCAAGAGGGGAGAGAGTGGGCATCCTTGTCTTGTTCTAGTTTTCAGGGGAAATGTTTCCAGTTTCTGTCCATTTAGCAATATGTTAGCTGTGGGTTTATCGTAAATGGCCCTTACTATTTTGAGGTATGTTCGTTCTATACCTAGATGTCTGATGGTTTTTATTAAGGGATGCTGGATTTTATCAAAAGTTTTTTCTGCATCCAATGTGGTGCTTGTTTTAACATGTATTGATATATTTAATTACATTCATGGTCTTGTGAATCTTGAACCAACCCTGCATCCTGGGGATGAAGCTTACTTGTTCATGGTGGATGATTTTTGAGATGTGTGTATGGGTCTGATTTGCTAGAATCTTGTTGAGGATTTTTGCTTCTATGTTCATAAGGGATATTGGCCTGTAGTACTCTTTTTTTGTTGCATCTTTACCTGGTTTGGTTAACAGTGTGATGTTAGCTTCGTAAAATGATTTGGGGAGAATCCCTTTTTTTCTCAATTGCCTGGAATACTTTCGGTAGTATTGTTATCAGCTCCTCCTTACATTGTGTAGAATTCTGCTGGAAAGCCATCTGGTTCAGGGCTTTTTTTTGTATGTAGTTTTCTTACAATAGAGTCAATTTCCTGAGTTGTTATTGGTCTATTTAGTGTCTCAATGTCTTCTTGTTTCATCCTGAGGTGGTTGTGTGATGTCAGAAAGGTAATCTTTCCCTTTTCTTGATGTGTGCTCTTGGTCTATTTAAATTCCCCTCTTAGAACTGATTTCATGGCATCCCAGAGGTTTTGGTAAGATGGTTCTTCATTTTCATTTGTTTCCAGGAATGTTTTAATTTTTGCTTTGATTTCAGTGTTGACCCAGTAGTTGTTCAGCTCATGCTGTTTAGTGTTTATGTCTTCATGGGCTTTGGGGAAATTTTGTTGGTGTTGATATTTATTTTTATTCCACTGTGGACTGAGAATGTGCATGGCAAGATTTCAACCTTATGGAGTTTGTTTATGCTTGTTTTATGACCAAGGATGTGATCGATTTTGGAGTACATTCCATGTTGTGATGAGTAGAATGCATATTCTTTGGTTGTTGAGTGGAATAATCTGTAGGTATCTAAGTCCATTTGGTCAAATGTCAAGTTTAGGTTCTGGATCTCCTTGGTGATTTTTTGCCTCAATGATCTATCTAGGGCTGTTAGTGGGGTTTCAAGTCCCCTGCTATAATAGTATTAGAGTCAATATCTTTATTTAGTTTACTTAGCAGTTGCTTTATAAATGCTGGTGGTCCTGTGTTGGGTGCATATATATTTAGGATGGATATTTCTTATTGATGGATTGACCTTTTATCATTATGTAGCATCCTTTTGCATCTTTTTAAATTTTTGATAGCTTAAAGGTTGTTTTGTCTGATATTAAGATCACAACTCCTGACTTATTTTGTGATCCATTTGTCTGGAAACTCATTTTCCATCCTTTTACTTTGAGTCTGTGTGCATCCCTTGTAGCCAGATGAGTCACCAGGAAGAAGTAAATAATTGGGTCATGGTTTCTTATCCAGTTTACCATTCTGTGCCTTTTTAGTGGTTCATTTAGTCCATTCACATTCAGGCTGATTTTTGGAGTGTAATTGTTTATGCCTGTCATGAGGTTCTTACAAAGTTTTTTCTTTGCTTGTTTTCTTTTGGCTTTGGGCGTTGATGTATGTGTGTGTTTTCAAGTTTCTTATTGCACTGTATTCTCTGTTGATTCTGTGCTCCACTGTTTTCTTGAGAAGTAGGTGGCCATTCTTTTTTTCTTTCTTCTGTGTTTAATACCTTTTTAAGTGTCTCCTGTACAGCTGGTCTGGAAGCTGCATAATCTCTTAGGGATCAGATGTCTGGGAAGGATTTTAATACTCCATCACTGATGAAGCTGAATTTGGCTGGATAGGAAACTCTTGGTTGAAATTGTTTATCTTTGAGGACTTTGAATATAGGGCTCCAGTCCCTTCTTGCTTGCAATTTTTCTGCTGATAGGTCTGCTGCTTCTGATTGGTTTCCCCCGTAAGTAGTCTGAACTTTCTCTTTTGCTGCCTTTAGGATTTTTTCTTTTGTGCCTACTTTGTGTGGGCAAAATACTACGTGGTTAGGGGTTGGTCTTCCCATTTGATGTCCTGTGTGGGTTCTCTGTATCTCTTGTGCTATGGCTGTTCACATCTCTGGTGAGATGGGGAAAGTTTTCTTGGATTGTCTCCTGGAATACTTGCTCCAAGTTGTTTTCCATTTCCCTTTCTTCTTCTGAGATACCAATCAGGTATAGGTTCGGCCTCTTGATGTAATTACTCATCTCTTATAGGCATTGTTCTTTCTTTCTGAGTCTTCTTTCTATGTTTTTTACAGATCGGGTTAATTCCATGTTCTGGTCTTCCAGTTCTGAGATTCTTTCTTCAGCTATGTTAATTTTGCTTTCCATACTTGTCATCTTGTTATTTATTTCCTGGATGAAAATTTTTATTTGCAAAATTTCTGTAGCAAGTTCTTTCAGTGTTGGATCTTATTTTCCTTGAGTCTTATTCACTCTTTCCATCCATTCCCTAATCCCTGTCATATTCTGAGGCCAGCCGTTGGTGACTTCCATTGTTTGGGTCCCAAGGACTGATTTTTCAGGAGGTTTCTCTTTGGTACACTTGAAATTGCCTGTGGTCTTCCTTTGGTTTTTCCTCATTTGTGACAGATTTCTTGTTTTTCTCTTTAGTTCTGTTATTCAGTGTCAGTGGGAGAGGCTTTCCCTTCTGATGTTTGCTCAGACCTCTGTTCTTTCCTGATCTGGGCTCTGGATTTGTTCTATTTTGAAATAGGATGGTGGATGGGAAGTTTTGCTGTCTCTTGTAGTTTTTGGAATTTGAATAAAGTAGAAGATGGGGGACTAGAATTCAGAAACTACTCAGAAATTACAATGTTCATTTATTGTGGTATGTGTTCCCTGAGACCCACTCCCCACCACCACTCTATATGATGATGCAAAGCAGAAACCAATGCAAAAAACAATTGAATGCACACACACACAGACATACACATACATTTCAAAACAATCTGGAATAATAACAAAGTGAAACAAAACAAACAGCAACAACAATAAAAAAAACCCAAGGAAACAACACACACAAACACACACACACACACACACACACACACACACGCTTAGCACAAAGTGAATAGAGAAGAAGAACAGAAAGACTGGAGAGGAAAAAAAGAAATTCAGATAGAACCCTCACATATATATTGACACACACCTCAAATTATAAAAAAATGAAAAAAATTAAAAAAATCCCCAGAAGAACAAAAGAGCAAAAACAAACCAACAACAATAACAAAATTGAAAGATGAACACTCAATCATTCACATACACACATAAGCAAAAAACAACAAATAAAAGAAGAAAGAAACTGAAAAAGAAAAGGAAGAAGATTTTCAGGGGAAGCAGATCAAACCCTCACATACACATTCATGCACAAAGGAAAAATATTTCAAAAATAGATGAACTGGCCGGGCTTGGTGGCTCAGCCTGTAATCTCAGCGCTTTGGGAGGCCGAGGTGAGTGGATTGCCTGAGCCCGCGGGTTTGAGACCTGCCCGGACAACTTGGCAAGACCTCTTCTCTACAATAAATCAAAAATTAACTGGGTGTGGTAGCACATGCCTGTAGTTCCAGCTACTTGGAAGGCTGAGGTGGAAGGATCGCCAGAGCCCAGCAGGTCAAGGCTGCAGTGGCTGGGAGCGTGCCACTACACTCCAGTCTGGGTAATGGAGTGAGACTTCAACTCAAAAAAAAAAAGAAAAAAATAGATGAACTAACATATAGGCAAAAAATTTTTAAAAATTAAAAAATTTAAAAATAAAAAAAAAAAACCTGCCCTCTTGTGACAGGCTCTGTAATTGTTCCTCTAATCAGGTCTCTCCTGCAGAGCCATCTCTTTCAACCTCTCCTCAGTGTCTGGAGCAGGGAAGGAGGGGCAGTAGAGGTGGGTAGGGCTGCAGTCCTCCCTCCCACTCTGGTATCATCAGGTAGAACTCCTCTGATGGGGAGGTATGGGATTGTCTCTTCCCCAGGTATGTACTTGTGGGGGGTGCCCCAGTCAGGCCTATCCTGGAATGGAGTTCTCCTATTGCAACTGACGTCCAGGCTCTGCCTGGGTTTGTCACTCTCAGTCATGGTCCAGCTATATGGGTCTGACATTCAGAGGATTGCTGGGGAGGAGGGCGTTTGGGTCAGCCCAGACTCACCACTGATCTCTTTGGAGTCCTTCCTTTTCCTTTTCTGGCCACACCCTTTGTCCTGCGACTGGATCAGGGTAGGGGATGGAGCGCCTAGAACTCAGCACTGGTCAGGTCCCTCTGAAGTTTTTGCTTTCAGGATATTCCCTCTGGGACATGATCAGTCTCTGAGTTGTTGATCTACCAGTCTCAGAGATGGTGTGTGTTGCTCCATGGTGAACAAGTTGGAGCACTTTCCTGCCCCACCTTCAAGATGGTGTTAGGGTGCCTCTCTTGTCCTCTTCCATGGGACTTTGCCTGTGGATTCCCTCTGCATCCTCTGCTGCCAGTGCTCTGCCAAGTGCTGAAGTGGTGAGGCAAAGCCTGGAGCCGGCACTCTCTCCTGCTGCAATGGTGAGGCAGAGCCTGGGGCGATGGTCTCTCCCCACTGCTGCTTCACAAGAAAACTTTTGTCTGTTTATAAAAAAAAAATGGCGTTCAGCTTCTGTGACCTGGTAAGAGCCAGGGACCAAGCAGAGAAGCTGCAGCACCAGTTGTTGCACCAGGGGACTGGCCACTTGCTCACAAGCCCCCACTTAGACTGTCTCTCCCAGTTTTTCCTTCCCAAGACGGGTTTTGTTGATTAAAAAATAAAAAAGAAAGGAAAATGGCACTCAGTTTCTGCATCCCAAGTGTCACTGGGGTCCAATCTCTTCCCGACCTCTCCCTGTATGTCTTCTTTGGTGAGGAATCTCTTCAGGTCTTTTGCCCTTTTAAAAACTGTATTGATTTCTTACTGTTGGGTTTTTAAAAAAAATTTGATTTAACTTAATTTTATTTTAAAGTTGTGGGTTGCCAGTCAGGATGGGAGGCCCCAAACTTCATCTGTACCTAAACCACTTATGTATACAATTTTTTTCAATGTCTCAAGGGACTGTCCTATAGAGAATTAATTTTATTATGTAAATTTTGTGTTTTTCAAACTAGGGTAAGCAGAATCTAGGCAGTGCATGGATATATTGTCAAAGATTTATAATTATTATCTTATTTGAGATTATGTCTATAAACCATAGGAGACGTATGCACTAGTAAGCTGAAATGCCATTTTGTAACCAATTACTAATATCCACTTTCTGTACCTGCATTTCCATTAGTATTTACAATTACTTTAACAATTATAATGACACAATATGAGATAATTTATTTTTAATGCAGTATTTAAAAAATAGTATTTTATACTCTTGTTAGAATATGGATGTATTAATTAGGATCCAGGCGAGTTTTATTCCTGTACTCACTAAGGAGAAAAAACAGAAATATTACTTAAAGTGTTTGGTTACAAACTACAGAAATCTCTGCTGTGTTAGTGTAAGACTTTTGTCTTGATTGGAGACAGGCTTGTGCTAAATGAAGCGAAAATGTGGGCTTCTCTTTGTCTTTTTCCCTTAATTCACTTTTCAATCTTAGATTTTTTTAAAGCAAGGTGGATGGGAGAGTAAGGAAAAGTGTTTTTCCAAGCACAGCCTTGCTTTGTTTTTCCCTTATTGATAAGACTCCATACCCAGAAATGTGGCTCTAACTATATTGTTTTGCAGTTTCTCACTGAGAAGTATACTGCTTGGGTCCTGAGGGGCATATAGGTAATGGAGGCAGAGGAGAGGGGCCCTTGATCTGCCTTCCCTGAGAGGCTACTATATACCATGTTATACTGAATTGCAAGGTTCACCAGCAGGGACGTGGCAGGAATCCAAGCAGGATGACAAGCAGCAAACTGGAGAGCTGATAGTTAGGTTCAGTCAATTGTTGCATGCTGGAATGTGTGCCCAAGTCAAATCTTTTGATTTTTCAAGGGAAGGTGGAAATCTGATTTTAATGTAAATTTTCCTAAAATTCAAATACCAGCAATTAATTCACATCATTAACAAAATCCCACGAGCGTGCTAAACTATACCTGTAAATGAAATCTGGCCTACCACAGGGCTTTTAGTTGGTAACTTTTGCTCTGCTTGGGTTCACTCTGCCAGTGACTTGCAGATGAGAAATTGCACTTTGACAAACGTGAGGTGGCTATGTGGAAAAGGACACAGGAAGCACCGTAGTATAATTTTGTAAGAGCACGACTTTTTTATTTCCAAACATATTTAGACTAAAACATCTTGGTTGGCTCCCATGAATATGTAATATTACACTCCCTTTCTATGTGCTGCCTGGTTCAACCCACACACCCACACAGAGAGATACATTCTTGAAGGTGTTGCCATTTGTACATGGTTAAAGATTTATGAAACCAGCCTTCCTCTTGTGGAGAACTCAATCTTAAGTTCTACAAAGCAGGCAGAGATGGGAGGAGAATGCATAAGAGGAGACTAAAATGGAGGAGGAATTCACAGCAGAGATTCCAGGAAGCAAAGGTTGCTAGCTGGCGAGACTCAAAGATCACCAACCATTAAATGATGTTTCAGACATCTGAAGCTCTGTGGAAGATCAGCATGACCACCTGAGAAACACTGCTGTGGACAGAGAAGTCTGATGTCTGGGCTGACGCATACTTCATTTACTACTTGAAATATGAGTAGCTTTGGTAGGGAGTATAGATACCTGTGGGGTAAAGTATATGTAGTGAAAGGAATTGAATTGTGTTTACTTACTTTTGGGCTTTCAGTCTCAGTGGACCCAGGTTACAGATCTCAATCATGGAACATATTGCATTGTCTTCCTTAAACATCTCATCTTATGCAAAGTTTCTCATTTAAAAAAAACAACTCCATTTATTTTAATAAATTGCTTAGCATAGTAAAGAAGATCATATGAGAACTGTTACAAAAGCCAGGTGAACAATGCATGCTCTCTCAAAAAGGTAGAGGGAAGAAGGGTTTGTATATGACACAACCTTGTAGAAAAAAAAAAACAATAACAACCCAGAAGCTCACAAACTAATCCAGATTTTCCCCAACTACTTATTAAGTGTCAACTGCACGCTAGTGTTTTTCACTCTGTTTATCAAACCCTATCTCTAATTTTTATTTTAACTTTGATTATACCCATTTTATAGATGAGGCCAAGCTTCAGTGAGTATGACATTTGTATAAGTCTACAGAGCAAATAAATGACAGATCTATAAATCCAAAATAACCAGTTGTCAACACTCCTCATCCCTGCAATAGCACAAAAAACTTTTAATGCCCTTATAGGATGCACACTTTTTTTTCTATTAGGCATTTAGGTTTAACAGCTAGTTGATCTCTATTTTCTATAGTATAGTCAATTCAGTTGAAGACAGTCATTGCATCTCTTTTGCCATGACAGAACTATTGTTTTGATACGTGTGAGTAAGCAAGTTTCATCAGTGCCATGCTGTTGGATTAAGGCCAAACCATTCCAACACAACAGCTGAAAAATGGGAAAACTTAGTCAACTCACTTGTTTTTTGGTCCACATGATATTAAACAAAAGTTTAAGATCAAGCAACCTTTAATGAATTGTGAATAATTAGAATGTTTGACATGTTATAGATAGGTTTGAAATGTCTACCTTGGGTCTTGAGTTGTGAAAAGACACTATGTTGAACATGAATGGGGCATGTACTGTGGTGGTAGCTAAGAAAATTGGTCTGTGGCTTCTCACTGTTCTGCCCCAGGGAGAAATAGATGAACTAATGCGTTTCCTAGACTAGATAATACGGTTCAGTGTTTAAAATGATAAACACTGTAATCGGAACACTGCAAATCTGTGAGGAAGAAAAACGGGATGGTATCTGATTTAGACTTCAAATGTAAAAGCCCCACTTCACACTCTTTTGAGACACTCCAGGATATGCTGAAGTCCAAAATCAGTTATTAATCTACTTCCCTAACCCTATTGTCTTACCTTCTGCCTTATAAGTGTTTGTAGAGGTCATGACGTACACACTGTGTTACACTTTAGGTCAGTGATTCTCAAAGTGTACTCTCTGAATCAGCAGCTTTAGTGTCACCTGGGAAATGCTAAAAATGTAAATTCTCAGATCCACTTCAGACCTATTGAATCAGGAACTCAGGAGTAGGGACTGGGACTTTGTGTTTTAAAAAGCCCTTCTGGTGATCTTGATGCATGGTCAAGTTTAAGAACTGCTACTAGTTGAGACTATAAAATTGAAAATGACTGGTATCTACTCTTGGTAGCGTGCAATTTGATAACGGAAACTTCATTATCTATTGATTTATGATAAATCATATAGATATTCATGCAGTGTGTGGGAAAACAAAAAGAGGCAACAAAATAAAAACTAATGTTTCAAATAAACTTCTATGCACTTTAAATTTACTAACTTTGTATTGTGTAAAATTTGTCTTCTATACATTTGCATATTTGCAATGTGTGGTCCATCCTAAATTATCTGACACCTCAGTCATTGTTTATCTGTAACAACAAACCAACGAGGGAATCTAATTCTCTTTTGAGGATTTTTCAGTTCAGAGGCGGTGAAACATACCTTTTAATATTTTTATCCATTGGCAAGCCATTCAATTTTTCTGGGGCCTACAATTTGAACCCAACCACAAATCAGAAGAAAGACAGAGAGGACTATTTGCCAATATAGGGAGCAAAGAGTTAATCTTGGATACTGCGAGGTACTGGTGCAATTTACAACAGGATGTGTAAATCTTTGCTGATTTATTGCAGCCTTTTCTGCCAAGAATTCCCCCCCCCACCTTTGGGAATCTAATCAGAAAGTCAATTAAAGTTTCTGGTAGATTTCTATTATCATTATATTATTTTTAAAGCATAATATTTAGCAGGCAACAGAGGCCAGAAAAGTGGTTCTGATTAGGACAAGCCCATTTGTAAGATACCATGAAAGCAGCCGCTACATGAAAAAGCCTCAGAGGCGCAAGTTTACTGTAAACTCAGGGTGAGTCAACAGAATGACAAGACCGCCAAGAAAGTTAATTTGATCTTTTGCTGCATTCTTAAGTGGCTGATATTTAAAATGAGGAGCAGGCTGGGAGTGCTCTGCTCAGCAGAGGTCAGAACACACCTGGAATATTGCTTTCTGTTTTAAGCCCTGTTCTTTAAAGGAATATAACAAATAAGCTCCACATTTCCAGCCCAACTAAGACTCTAGTTGTTCTGCCTACTAAGTGTGAGGAAAAGAAAGAACCATCACTATAGGCTTGAGATAAAATGTCCATAATGCTCTTTACCTGTGGGTGAAAGGAAGGGTAAGACCCCGAGAGATTTGCCTTTGACTAGTAGTAGCAGAACACATCACATGTATGAGTCTCTAAATATGCAAAAAGAAGCCCCTGAAGGATAGCAGGATATACCACTCCAAAATATGCCCACTACTTTGTCATAAGGATTGTTTTGTGTTAAAGCCACTTTAAAAAAAAAAAAGTAGGTGCAAGAAGGGCATGCTGACTGTCTCCTTTTTCTTCCTGAAAGTAGGAGATAACACCCTCTTATGGAAGATATCCTCCCTGTACCAGTGGGAAAGTAACCTTCTTATCATCAAGGGCAAGAAGTTGAGACTGGGAGAATTCTGTACAATCAGACCTTGTTAAAATAATTATTCTCTGCCTTTTGCCTCCTCACGTAATTTAGTTACTTTTCCATAAATGTCTTTCTTGTTCAACCAAATATAAAAACACTTAGTTTTTGCCACTTCCTTGGGTCTTCATTTCTTTATAATGGCTCCCATGTCATGTAAAACTTAAAAAAATGTGTATACTTTTATTCTATTAATCTATCTTGTGTCAGCTAGTTCTCAGGCCCAGTCAAAAATCCCTAAGATATAGAGGTGAAAATTTGCCTCCATGCATCACTAGAATTGAGTCTGAAAAAAGCTGAAATATTCTTTGTTTAAGCCTTTGCCCAAACATCCCTCCCCAGGAGGTCTTTCCTGATCTAATTTTAAAGAGTAGCTTCTGGCCACCTTGAGAAGCGAATCCACCCTCTCTCTTAAATCTACTTTTCCAATAAACTATCTTACCCAATCTAAAAAAAAAATAAATAAATAAAATAGGTTCTTCTCCCTCACTCTACCCCTTTATAAGACTTTATTTTTCTTCCTAACACTTTACAGTACTTGACAATAGGTTTTATATCTATTTCCTGTTTGTCACTTCAGCTGGGCAGGGATTTGATTGCTGTGTTCATTGGTGTATTCCTCCCAGCACAGTATTTGACACATGTATGTTCTCAGTATTTGTTTATTTTAAAAAGATTGATGAAAATGGGAATAATGGTTTTTTCTACTCCTTGAATCAGAAGATGAGAAGACAAAAAGGATGATGCTTAATGGGATAACGAGCACATAAACGGTGTGAGTCTCCCTCTCCCTGTAAATCAAGGAAGCATGATGTGTACCATGTTTAGGCTGTTGTCAAAATGAAGATCAGGGAACAATCTCAAAACAAACAGCCATGTAAAAAGACTAAGTAAAAGCAGGAATCAGAACAAGAGGTGACCATGAGATGAAAAACCATCCCCAAACAATATATGGTAAAGGCGGTTGAGGTTCCATGAACTTGAAGGCGATCACAGTTGGATCTAACAGGGTAACAGGATACTGGTTGATGTCTGGATAGCTAGTGGATGAGAAGACAATGATTCAGAAGACTCAAAAGTGTTTAGTTAGATGAGTAGCAGGAGCTAGGGACATTTAGCCCAGATGTAGCAGAGTTGTTCTTAAGTACTTAAGGGTTGTCATGTGTAAGAGATTAGAATTGTTCTGTGTGTTTACAAGGGTTAGAACTAGGAAAACCAGAGTAGAAAATTACCAGAGCCAGACTTCAGATCACAAAAAATAAGTTGCAAATACGTCACAGCTACCTAAATAAGGCATGGCACTTTCCAGAAGGAGGGAGTTTCCTTTTGAGGGATGTGAACAAATGTTGAGCACTGCTGCTCAGAGCAGGGTCTGCAGACCAGTAGCATCTCCATCACCTGGGAGCTTGTTAGAAATGCAAAATCTCAGAACCCATGCCAGACCTACTTAATTAGAATATGTAGCATAATAAGATTCTCAGGTGCTTCATATGCATATTAAAGCTTGAAAACCTCTGAGTGAAATAACTAAACTCTGGAATTGTTATTCAAAGTACCTCTAATAATTAGTAGACAGGTGAATTCCTTTACATCTCCTAAGGTAGCAGTAGGATAATGTGCTGCTGCAAATTCTGTACGGTAAGGGAAGGAGTTATCCCTAAATAAAATTGAACGACGGAAGAATGTTCACCACAGAACGTTCACCTGCCTCCAAATATAAGCTTCTGTCTATTTTAATATTAATTAAGCAACTATTATGCTTAGGAATAAAACAAAATGATGTCTTCAATATCCTGGAATATTCTACCTTGTTCTATGTTTTCCATAGTATTTAGAACCTCTAAGCGCTTTTTTAAAAAAATCACTAAAATATGTGTCATTAGTACAGAGATTTTAGGTCTGTGTTTGCCCACATGGAGTGCTGATGAAATGGTTTTAAAGGGAGCCTTAATCTGTAGTGTTTGCTGATTCCTGTGGTGTAAATATTCCTATAATAGCTATTTTCAAGCTACCTGAATGTCTCTTTGGGAAAAGATGTGCACAGTTGACCCTTGTGAGCTGGTCTGAGCAGGCTCCACATGCAATTGCTGCTTAATACCTAGAACAGTGCCAACTCTGAGCAGGTGCTAAAAATATATAATTTTGATTTACTTAATGAAGGAATAGAGTGGAAAAATAAATGTCATATCATCTACTGCAGCAGGTCCAGCCTGTTTGGCATCAGGGACCAGTTTCATGGAAGACAAATTTTTCCATGGATTGGGTTAGGGATGGTTTGGGGATGATTCAAGCGCATAGCATTTATTGTGCACTTTATTTCTATCATTATTGCATTGTCACCAGATGCAGCTGTACAATTGAAATACATCAACTCACTTGTCACTCAATGGTAGGGTTTTGATATGAGTCTTCAAGCAATTAATTTATTATGGTCACTGCTAATGCTAATCTGTATTTGCAGCCACTCCCTAGCACTAGCATCACCACCTCAGCTCCTCCTCAGATCATCAGGCATTAGATTCTCACAAGGAGCAGGCACTCCAGATCCTTCACATGTGCCATTCACAATAGGGTTTGTGCTCCTATGAGAATCTAATGCCTCCAGGAAGTGGAGCTCAGGTAGTAAAGCAAGCAATGGGGAGCAACTGTAGATACAGATGAAGCTTCACTTGCTTGCCTTCTGCTCACCTCCTGCTATGTGGCCTAGTTGTTAACAGGTTACAGACGTATTGGTCCCTGGCCTGGGGATTGGGGACCCTTGCTCTACTGGGAATAAGAAGAAAGTGTGTTATGGGCAAAAGGGGAGCCAATTCCACCTTCAAAGGCCTATTGTTTTTGTTTGTTTGTTTTTCCTTTCTGGAGGTGACAGCCCAGCTGGGTGTGGTATTGACCAGGCATGGAAGGCAAGTTTTAGGAAATGAGTAAGGTGTTTCTATGATGAACAGTGAGAGTTCATGGCATGACAATTTGGCTAAACATACTTAGGAAACCAAGAGTATGGGTTTTAGGAGAGGTTAGGACTAGAATGTCACATGTCTTGGATGATGTATTAAACAGCATGCTAAGGGAGATGGGGAGTCACTGAAGAAATCTAAAAATGAGATTATTAGTAGGTTGCTTTTTAGAAAGATCCTTCTGCCAGGAATCTGGGAGTTTAATTCTAACATTGGTGGTGGAGTTATAGTCCAGGCAGACTAAAAACAGGACTGTTCACTAAAAACCAGTATAGAAAAAGATGTGATGAGGGGCAGTGGTAAGACCAGAGCAGGGGGAATTGAGATATGGGAGTATATTTGAGAACTATTTAAGAATAGATTTGAATTTGATGCAGGTGGTATCCCAAGGGATATGGGTTATGGAGGAAGAAGGCAAGATGATTATGAATTTTGTGGCTGGGGATGATTTGATGGTTCTGTGGCTTTAACTAAGATAGTCAATACAAATTGCAGGAACACATGTAGTAGAAATGAAAATTACTGCTTGTGATATGTTGAACCTGAGAAGGCACTTACTGTACAGGCAGGGGTGGCACATGGTGAAAACAAAAAACATTCTGTGGACTTCAAAGCAATCCTATTTAGATCTAACAGGGCAATGAGACTCTGGTTGACCTCTGGACAGCTGGAACTGGTGTAAAGACATTGACTAGCATGTTAAAAACACTCAAAACCACTCAAAGTTACAGAGTCAGAAAATGCAGGTTTTATGTAATGGAGAGAAGACAGAAAGTTTTAAAAGTCAACAACACAGATAAAAGTCCTGGAATCAGCTGGAAACGCAAGGATAGTTATTTGCAAAAAAGAAAGATTAATTAATACTATGACAATTTGGGGCATATACACACATTTAAAGTGGGTAATGATGAAGGAAAGGAAGTCAATAACAAAGGAAAAGAAATACTTTCATGGACATGGAAGGTAAACCACAAAAGAAAAGAGTTTCAAGAGGTGGGGCAGGGAAATTAAGCTGATTAGAATATGAATTATAATTATACAGTAAAACGAAGATGAAAAATGGTCATTGGATTAGATTGGTGGTCATTGTGAGAAAAGTTTTTTATAGAGATCAGACTGCACAAATTTCAAAGGGTAGAGTGATAAAGGAGAAATGAGAAGAAATGAGCAAGTAGAGGATATTGTCTTCAAAATACCAGACCAGTAGGTAAATACAGAACCAGATGCCTCTCTTGCCTGATTTTGTTATTGACTTGACTTGCTATGAATCCTGGCACATCTTTATCCTATGTTTACATATTGTCAATACATTTGATATTTCTCCAAAAGTTATATCATAGATTTGGAAATATTGTCAGACTTGGCTTCATCTAGTAAAAATATTCTGTTGATTAATGAATTTTTACCATTCAGTTATAAATTTGTCACACTTTAGACTTTTATATTGTCTGTCCATCTCCACCCTTGATTTTTCCATGCTTTTGTAAATTGTATTTCAATAAAGTTGATTTAAAAAGAAGAAAAAGAAATAGAAACCTTAAAGTTCTAGTCATGTATCTTTAACTCACCATAAGTATTGTGAAAAGGACCTATGTCTTCTGCCTTTTCTGTCACCGTGAACATTTATTCATCGGTAGGATGGAATTTGTGTTGTGATACTTCGCTATTAATACACATTATAATCATCTTTCCTGTTTAAACTGCCTCGCCTTCTTTAATGTTTACTCTCTGCTCAAATGTGAGAATCTATTCCTCAGTCCCTTCTTAGCCTTTGTAAGCTATCTTTGGCCTGACCTAACCTTTGATCTGTGATTTCTAATTGCATTCCAGAAGGGGTCTGGCACTAACACAATTTATTGACCCTTTGACGGGAATTTCGACTAGTGTCATTTGACAGAATTGATGTTTTTTGCAATCTGACAGCTGTTTGGATTTCAGAGTCGATAGCCAGCAAAAATATTCCTGTGACCTTTCAAAACCACTGTTTTCTTTTGCTCTAAGGACTAGACACATGAGATTTGAAAGAACTGCCCAAACTGGCTTTCTTCCATTCAGTGAGAGAAATGATTCCACTGACTCAAATTAGAGGGTTTTACAATAAATATATAAAACTCACTAATAGAAAGTTGAACATGAATTCCTCTTCATCTACTGATTAATTGTATATATGTAGATATCTTATAATTTCTGATAAGTTCTGGCAGTTAGAACTACAAGTAGTATTGTTAAATTTTGGTTTGGTTAATGAGAATATGTATCATCAAAATCATTACATAGGTGTAAATATACCAGATGCAACTATATGAGATTGCTGTTTCATAGACTAAAAATGGTCAATAATGTCAGTTACTTATGGTTCAATTCTATATGCAGAGAGAGAGAGAGAGAAATACAGGGACAGTAAAGTGTCTCAAAATGCAAGTACTTGACAACAGAACTTTGAAAGAAAAGTGTTTATTTGTCATTTAAAAAACAAAATATGTTATTGCTATTGGATCAATGATTATATGACATTATTGGAACTGATATTTATTGCGGACATCCTCTGGGCAAGGTATTTTATTTAATCATCGTATTTTTGTGAGGTAGAAATTGATTGAGCAGGGATTCCCACTACATCCTGCTTCTGCCTAATATTTAATATATTTCATATATTCCGGTATATCTTGGAAACTGAAGTCTTGATGGATTATGTAATAGAGGGGGTAAATTATGAACAACACACAGAACTATGCTTTAATTCCAAACTGTTCAGGTTGTTATGAAATTTGATAACATAGAAGATAACTTACATAAAGAAACAGGAGGCATGGTTGCCAAGTCTTGCCTTTTAATAATTGCAATTTTGGTTAAGAATAAATAACTTTTGGTGCCAGGACTTTCCCATTTTTAAGTCATTAGGACTAGGCTAGGATGATTATGACCCTTTTCCACTTTAGATGTGGCACATTACATTCATGATGACATGGACAGGTCTTTTTTTTTTGAGTTGGAGTCTCAGTCACCCAGGCTAGAGTGCAGTAGCACACTCACGGTCACCCCAGCATCAGCCTGCTGGGCTCCAGTGATCCTTCCGCCTCAGCCCTTCTAATAGCCAAAACTACAGGCACACACTACCACACCTGGCTAATTTTTTGTTTTTTTTAATTGTAAAGAGGAGTTCTTGCCAAGTTGCCCAGGCTGGTCTCGAACCTGCGGGCTCAGGCAATCCACTTGCTTTGGCCTCCCAAAGTGCTGGGATTACAGGCTGAGCCACTAACTGGGCAGGTCTATTAAGGTGATAAAGAGAATGGAATTAAAACATCTTTCCCCAGGTTTTGTCCCGTGGCCACATTCATCAGACTCATTTGGGCTTTTTATTAAAAATATATGCTTTGGGGCTTCAGCTCTAGACCTACTGAATGAGAATCCTTAGGAATGGGGCCAGAAATCTGCATTTTAACTAGCTTTTCCAAAAGTGTGGCATCTTGTTAGTGCTGTATAAATGAATATTAATATGAAGTATCAAAGCTATAAATTTTTCTTAGGTACCTCAAATTTGAGAACCACTAAACCAGAGATTGTGGTAAAAGACTTGCAGGTTTATTTGATACTAGACTCCCATTTCTCACTCCATCAGAGAATGGGGAAGTGAATCATATATTAATTTGCTGAAATCTGGAAGTTTTTGTAAGACCATTATTTCGTTCTCCTTAGAATATATTCTCTATGGATCCTGCTGCTTGGAGGTACTTCCCTATTTTGCTGGGCACTGGCACTAACTCCTTCCCTTGGGCTACAAGTCCTTCTCCTATTTTATAATTGCCCGGAACCCAGAACAAATGTAGGCAGTAGTATCATTAGAAATCATTTAGGTCCTAAAATTGAAAATTATGATTTTCAGTTCAGAAAATTTTGTAGGCCCTTCTGTAATTAGGGTCCCCAAGGGTCTGTGGCCAGGGGAGGCACTAATCTCATTCAAACCTCTTCATTCCTTCATTTATTCATTTTAAAGCTAATGTATATCGAGTTCTTACTATGAATGAAGCACCATACCAGAACCAAGAGATATTTATTTTCAATTAGAATGTCAAGTATGTAATCGGTACTCAATATATCTTATTTAATAGACTTGACCTCTATCTTCACCAAGCTGCCTACAATGTTTTCAATTTACCAATGACACAGCTACCCTGGTGTGTGGCCTAATGTCAAAGATTACCTATTAATGGAAGAGCCTCTTAAGATCTAACTCCTGACTTCTAGTTCTTCCCTTTTTCCCTCTCTTTTAATATCCAAAAAAAGACAAAAGTTTGGTGGAAAATGATAAAGTTCAGGTTTCATTAGCTTTTGATATCACTGTTCCTTAGGGAGAAATATCACATTTTGGGTGACCTTTTTAGTTAATTCACAGCCAGGAGAAAATCACCCTTAGTGTCTTTTCTATTTATAGGTAATTAGACTCTGCTGGTCAGCATGGTCCTAGCAGGTGGGCTGTGCTGTGGAGGTGAACAGTGGCTCTCATTCTTTTGACCTCTGATTCCCAGACCCTAGGCTAGAATTGCCAAAAGAAGAATGAGATCAGTAGCGGAGACTGTTACAAACAGTAAGATAGAACTACAACACCCAGGGCAGGAAGGGCTCACTGCAGACCTGAGAATCAGGAAAAGATCTCTCAGAGGAGGGACCTTTTGGATTGAGCCTTAAATAACATATAATCAAGCCTCAAAGGAACTGAGGTATATATGCACATGCAAAGAAAATGGGCAAACTCTTGATTTATACAGGGGTCTGCTCCTATATACTTCTGGACAGAGTTAAGGCTCATTTCTGTTATCAGAACCTAGTTTTTCCTGATCAAGGGCTTTCCAGACACTCTAGTATTAGCCACATAACTTCTTCCAGGGAAGGTAGGTGAAGACTGACCTCCAAGTGTTTTTATTAAAAGAGTGTGGTCACCAGTAATATCACTTATTTGTGAGTTTCCCAGATGGAAGGGGTCCACCAAATTGATGGTGTCAGGTACAATTCCCATAAGTAGAAGATGAAAAGAAAGATCTATGAGGTCACATCCAGTGTGTCTCTGGAGGATCGGGGCAGGAGGATTCTGGGATGTATTTATTTTTCTAGCACTCTGTCCAGCTCAGACTTACATGTTTACATTTATATAGCACCTTTCCTCAAAGGAAATGACTTCACTCATGGAACGGCAAAAGGTCACTTGAAATTTGAGTTACACAGAGAAGCAATAAACTTCACCCTGTCAAGAAGTTACGCTGAGACTTTGTGAATGCTCCTTTGTGGATCACACCCCATCACTCCCACTTACCTGCCTGCCTGCGTAGGATTCTCTAGGCTATTCTATACTTGCCTGCATGCTGGCCTTCCTCATCTCTTTCCAGACAGCTCCTGTGGCTTCCCCAGTGACCTTAATTATCACCTCATCAAGGATACATATTTAGTGCTTTTAATCTGTCCCCAGAAATCAATCTATCCTCTACATGCATCACTTTTGTTTAACCCTTTCATCAGTTTCCTAACTTGCTCTGGTACATTTCCACTTTCTGGTTTGAAGTAACCTATCTTCTCATTAGAGCCTCGTAAAAAGAGACTTTGCAACCTGCCAGTTATGTGATTTTTCCACCTCTGAAAGTGAACTTCGAAATGATATTAACTTCTTTTTTTTCTCCTGCAGAATTGCATGACTGGTCTAAATCCAACTTGCCGCCTGCATGTCTCTCTTCACGACTTCTTTTCAAGTCTGCTGTGAGCTTTGAATATTTTCCTTCAAAGGGAGGGGCTGCTCTTTCCCTCCAGTTAAATCTCTTTATATTTTCTGCTCTTGTAGTTATTGCTGCTAAGTTCCTCTGCATCTCTCTTCTTTCTTTTCTGGTATTTGCATCCCTTTCAATTTGGAATCAACTGAGAGTTTCCTTTGTGTGTGGTCTTTGCACATTGGCCGTGAATTTAGATGATACTATGACCAAAAGTAACACCCATGCTTGCAGATTTCTTTTTTTTTTTATCTATACAATTTTTTTTATTGTGATATTGAGGGGTACAGTTAAGGGCTAGGTACACAAATATGTCTCGTTTAGGCACCCTTGTTGATAAGAAGTGTCCCCCCATCCCCAGACAGGTATTTACTGCCATTAATCCCTTTCCCTATCCCTCCCCGCCCCCATAATTTCCCACCACTGTCAGCCATTTTCTTGTGGTAATACGTTGGATGATCAAGGTCTACTATATGAGTGAGAACATGTGATACTCAGTTTTTTGTTTCTGTGAGAGGTCACTCAGTATTATGGACTCTAGTTCCATCCAGGTTGCTGCGAAATTCATGAGTTCGTTCTTTTTTATGGCTGCGTAGTATTCCATTGTGTATATGTACCACATTTTTTTAATCCAGTCCTCTTTTGATGGACAGCATGGTTGCTTCCAGGTTCTTGCTATTGTGAACAATG
>CAUYQG010109842.1:0-69787 GCA_963574415.1 Tarsius wallacei | reverse complement strand
TCTGACAATTATGTTCACCAACTTGCCACCATGGTGGGCTTATGTTGGCAGTACTGTGCGCACAACTCTGTAAGGTTTTATAACTACTGTGTTCATGTCGATGTGTGGCGGTGTCTTGTTGAGTGGTGTTCTTTATTGTTGTTTCATGTTTTTTGTCATCGTGACAAATGAGAGCAACAAACAAATAACAAATTTCTTGTTAAACTTGGCAAGAGTGAAAGTGAAATCAGGGACATGTCAGTCTGAGTTTATGGGGATAATGCCATGAAGAAAACAGCGGTGCACAAATGGATTAAACATTTTACTGAAGGGAGAGAAAGTATCACTGATGAAGAAAGATCAGGATGGCCAGTAACGAGCAGAGTTGATGAAAACATTGCAAAAATTTGTCAAATTGTGCATCAAAATCACCAGCTGACTGAGAGAAACATAGCAGACCAAATAAACATTGGTAGACAACAGGCAAGTCTTAACGGAAAATCTTTGTATCAGAAGGGTGTGTGCAAAAATGATCCTGAAGGAGCTCTTGCATCACGACAATGCACCGGCTCACATAGCACTGTCTATGAGGGAATTTTTAGCCAGTAAACAAGTAACTGTATTGCAATACCCTCCCTACTCACCTGATCTGGCCCCCAATGACTTTTTCTTTACCCAAAGTTCAAGGAAATATTGAAAGGAAAACACTTTGATGACATTCAGCTCTGATGGCCATTCTAGAAAAAGAATTCCAAAATTGCTTTGACAGGTGAATTAGGCGCTGGTGTTGGGAAATACTTCCTAAGGGGAATACTTTGAAGGTGACCATAGTGATATTCAGCAGCGAGGTATGTAGCACTTTTTCTAGGATGAGTTCGTAAACTTAATTGTCAGACCTCGTATTTTCATTTAGAAATAACAGCTGTTTTATATGCATTATTTATTCCAGAATTTTTTTCTATAGCGTATAGAATGTTATGAGATTCTGAGCATACTGGTTTGTTCTTTCTTTTTGCACTTAAACTATACAACATTTTTCATGTCTTTAAGAATCTTAAATAGCTGTCTGGATGTATACCATAATTCATTTAGCCAACTTCTTTTTTTTTTTTATTTGGAGTCTTACTCTGTCACCCAGACTGGAGTGCAGTGGCCGCTCCCAGCCACTGCAGCCTCGACCTGCTGGGCTCCGGCGATCCTTCCGCCTCAGCCTTCCAAGTAGCTGGAACTACAGGCGCACGCTACCACACACTTCTAATTTTTTTGATTTATTGTAGAGATGAGGTCTTGCCAAGTTGCCCAGGCGGGTCTTGAACCGGCAGGCTCAGGCAATCCACTCACCTCAGCCTCCCAAAGCATGGGATTACAGACTGAGCCACCGAGCCCGGCTCAGTTTATGGTATTTTGTTCAGCAACCTGAAAAGACTAAGACAGTTACATCATTTTCAGGGATATACTCCTCATGCAAAATGGAGTATTTATTTGTATGCAGACCATCTGAACTGAGTGAACACCAAATGAACCATGAGGAAGCAGACCTGGCAAGTATCCCACTCATAGAATGAGCCTGAAAAAAGTTTTGTTAGGTGTCCAGACTGCCCCATGTTATATTTATTCAAGCAAGATAATGTGTTGAAGCAGCAGCACTCAATCTATTTTTTTTTCCCATCATGACATACACATTGACTAATATTTGTTTATGCAACATTCTTTATGTAAAATGTCTAGCTTAAACTCACAATTTTCCTACTGAAGAAACTAATGTAAGAATTCAAGTAAATGACAATAAAAATATTATATAGATAGTTTCTCTTCACTACAGACTTAGCCTAATGATAATACAATATTCATAAAGGTGTGCCACTGATGAACTCTACAACTTGAAGTAAGAGAAAGAGTCCTGAATTTGCAACCAGAAATACTGGAATTTGATTTTTATCTTTGTCTGTCAAAGAAACGAATGAAGAATTCAAGTACATGACAATAAAAGTATTATACAGCTGTTTTCTCATTGCTATAATTTACATGACAACAAGTATATCATTCATGAACTTTGATTCCTTGTTATTAATAATTAATTGCATCAAGCACATCTCACAGCTAATGGCTGTATTGATGAGTGGCTCTAAAAATCTAAGTATAACAAATCCCAACACTTTAACCATCCATGTGAGACATTTCTATCCAGAATCAATTCAGTTCTAAGGCTGAATATTTCACAATCCACTCTTTTTTAGGTCCATAGTACAGGTAAGTGCTTTGACCTAAGGTATGAAAATTTAAGTTTACCTAGGCAAATCTTTATTTCCTGTCAATATGCAAAGTTGAATGTTGAATTTGTATTTACTATTAGCCAAATTCCCCATTTTCTAAATGACTAAATGGAATAAAAAGAGAACTTCCTCAATACAGTATTTAAGAACCTTTGCATTCAAGATGTATGCCATTTTATCACATCAAGCAAACTTCCCTTAGTCCAAGTTTTTAAATATAATTATTCTTTTTTTCTGTACTTATTTCTCAACTTAGTGTTTCAATTTTATTACAGATATGTCTTTGAAGTGACCTCAGTTTCAGTCAGAAAAGCAGATAGGAGATAAATACTGAAAGTGATTTATTACTTAATAAAATTATTTCACTTTGTTATACAATTGTTTGGTTATTTGAATATAGTATCTTATATCTATGTTTAAATTAATACAGACTCTTGTACTCTGGATGCTTATTTTCTGATTTCCTGAGGTAAATGGTCAATAAAAAATATTGACACTCAGAATATTTAAAGCAATTCTTCACCTAAGAGCTTTTTTCACTTAACATTATATTAACTACATTATCACATACTAGCACATTTACATCAATCTCAATGTTTTTAACAACAGCAGACTATTTCTCTATACAGAGGCACACTATTTTACCAGTTTTCAAATGTTTACATAATTTTTAACAGCAGAAGGACATTGGGATGGAAGAGAGTTTTATACACAATGCTTTCATTTACATTTTGGTATCTAAATATATCTTTGCAATCTTGTGGTAGTATATCTTTAGAACACATTTTTTTAAGTTGGCATTTCTATATCAAAAATAGTTTTATTTTTAACTTTGATAACTATGATTCAATTGCTGTCCTAAGAAGTTCCCATTTACTGAGTAAAAACATGAGAAGATCCACCCAATCACTAAGGATTATTAAACTTTGAAAATAATTGAGATACAGTACGTTTTAAAGGGAAACTAACAGTTGTTAAATCTTTATTATTCTAATCATGAATGAGTTGTTTGGTTATATATTTTCTGTTAATTGACTATATTTATTTTGCTAAAAACTGCCTTTATTTGTATTTACATAAATTTGGTTGTTGATTTCTGTACTTTTGTAAGAACTCTTTGTGTATGAATATAATTAACCTTTTGGTATACGTGTTGTGGTTTTTTTTCTTGTTTGGTCATTTAAAATATTTTTACAGTGATTGTCATGATATAGAATGCAGCATTTAAAACAATCTCATAAATTTTGGCATCTTTAAAATAATTGTCTTTCTGGTTATGTGTCCTACTTAGGCCTTCTGATTTCTAAGATAATATTTTTGGAAATGCATTATGTTTTCTTTTAGTAACTTTATGGTTTACTTTTATAAATGTCAGTATTTGGAATCTCTGTTCCATTTGTGCTATGAGAAATCCTACCACTAGCTAGCATACTTTTCTTAAAATAGCCAGCTCAAAGACATTTACCACGTATTAAATCTAGAAACAGGGGTTCTCAGACTTCAGAAATAGTAATCAGATTTTAGAGCTGGAAAATGCTTTAAAAATCATCTAGTATAATGTTCTTATATTCCAGATGGGGAAGTGGAAATGAATGTAAAGAAGGCTAGAGTAGTAAAATATCTTACTTAAGGTCCCACAGTGTTGGTGCTGAAGAAACATCTCCTCTTTACATGCTCATAATGTTTCCCCTTACGCTTCACCGTCACTTAATGAGCAAATCTTGATCTGAACATCAAATGATTCTAGTTGGCCTGATTTACTGATCATCCAATTTAACTTTAGAAGATAAAATATACTTCAGATTTTTAAAGGCTTTGAGGGAAAAAGGGACCTAGCATATCCCAAATGTCAGACTGTACATATTTTATTTCTTGTCCAGATTCAGAATATTGCCACTAATTATTATAAAATCCAAGTTATTTATAAAAATACCCTTGAGTGTAGGACCAATCTGGTTTCTCCCTGGCTTTGTTTGTTTATTAGCTTTTGTTAGAAGATTGAGGAGAGGAAGGTAAAGAGTTGAGAACCCGATCCACTGCCTTCAGCAGCCTCGGAACATCTTAAATAAGCAGTGCATCTTCAGCATTTTATTCCATTGTCTCACTGGATTATGAAGTCAGCAAAAGGATGCTTTAATAGTGAATTGAGATTTAATGAGATGTAAAATGCAGAGCTGTTTTCTATAATGCAGTCATTCTCTAGTCTCATTCTGTTCTCATGAGTATAGGTAAGTCTGTCTGTTGGTTACATGGTCTATCTTAGGGAAGCCCTTGAAAAGACGAGGTCTGTTCCTTTGGGGGATACACTTCCTTCACAGGAACTGAAGATTCATAGATCCTTCTCTCTGAAATAGTTTCTTGGGACTCAGTATTTAAACTGACGAAACAGCATGCAGATAATTCTTAACAGTGATTATTGTTTTAAGGAAACCATATTGCCCCCCTCCCACTTTTCTCACTCCACACTAGTGTCTCAGGCTGTTTTAAAAAAATGACAATGGGTATAAATAGTAATCTAATTATAGTTAGAAGAGATTTACAGCTCTAATTACGACTGCTGTTAAATTTCAAAGGGACTGACATAAGCAATCAACACATCCCATACAAGAATCCATCTTGCTATTATAAAAGCTACCTGCCAATTGTTTGTCAGTTGAATGACATGCAACACTGCACACATTATCTTCAGAATTAGTGATACCGACAGTTTTGCCATGTTTAATATATGTAGGCAGTATGATGCAAAGGCATGGAGCCTGGGAATTACTCAATTAGGGACTGCCGTGTTGCCAATATGTGCATATTTCATCAAGTATGTTATCATCTCTTTCTCTCAATGAATTTTTTTATTTAGCATAATCAACTACATATTCATAGCACTTCTCTATGACAAAAATGAGAAACACACACAATTTCTTTGTTAGGCAGTTAGAAAAAATATATATTTACTATATATTATATAGCATTTTAGGAATATTTGTTATGTGTCAAGGTGGAAACTTTAAAATGGTCTCCTTTGATATTCAGAATGATTCATGGGCATATGTACTATTATGTCTATTCTTTTGGATAATTTATGGTACAGAACAAATACTACAAATCTTTTGGGATAAGACAGACAGGTACTGTCTTCAAAAAGCTTGTTGATAATTTTATAGGTTGAGAAAAATTACTCAAACCACATCTCAGCTCTTACCTTCATCAACCTCCCATAGCTGGGTACGTTGTTCTCCACATTTGAGGCTTCAATCTTACTCTGAACTCCCAAACCACCTGGACAGGGTATATTTAATTCATCCCAGGCCAGTTTTCTAATGGGACTTCATATTAATGATGTTCTGAGATCTGAAAATTTGTGTGTCCCCATACCAACCATCCAGCATCCAGTAATGTTCTCTCATTCAGTGTTCCCCATCTCTCAGAGGTCCTTCTGTCCTGTAGCTCCTTGTCAGGGACAGGAGCTGTGCTAATAAATGGCAGCCCAGGGGTGATGGCCTGCTGTCCTGTGTTCAGATCCAGTGATAATAACTTCTTACTAACATGTGTCTTACGTACCATTCACCATAGGTGGATTACCGATACATTCTTCCAGCTCCTTTAGAACCTGCTGCCCTCTGGTCTGGAAGTTCTGGTCTAAGTGTGATTAGTGAATCACACTTTGTATCAGGGTTGATATCTAGAAAACATGAACAGTGTGGGCATCCCAGCTGCTAAAATAATAAAATACCACTAGCTAGTAAATAGCTACTCATCTCAGCACTTCCCCTCACCCCCATTGTTCCTTTCTTCCCTCAGCTATAGCTGCTCCTCTTTCAGGACTCCCAAACATGCCTATTATTCAGCAATCCTGGCACATCAGGAGACATCTCGGACCCCACTCCCACCTTAGCCAGTGTTCATTCTGATTGGTTGGTGAGTGTACCTGTTTTACTCTGTCTGTTAATTTTAATATTAATGTAATATGACTCCTGACTTTTATCTTCTTTTACTTTTGGCTTCGATAAATGAGTGACCCTCTATTTTAGGCTACAGGATAAGTTTTCTGCTAGTTTCTTACTTATTTTTCCCCCTTATGTTCTCCTGGTTGCCATGAGAAATCAGCCTACTTTCTCACAGACCCTACCCCATAAATGATGGGTTGATATTTTCATTTCTAAATACTTTCATTTTTTAAAATCATGCAGCTATGGACAATGCCACCTTTCAGTCAATAGAAAAAGAATAAAGAGACACTAAACTAGCAAAATAAAGCCATTTTAAAGCAGGAGTTTGCAAATGATAGTGCAGTTTAACTAGACTGTAGGTCAAGGCAGTTGGTCACGTCTCTGATTCAGTGACATTCGGAAGACATAATTACAGCAAGACGGCTGCATTCATGCCAACATGAATAGTTTCTTTCTTGAGATAACTGATCCCAAAGGATGGCAAGAATTATTTCCTTATGTATTCTACTGGCATTTGTTTTGTCAGAACATAACGAATTATACATAAATCCTGTTTTATAAATGGTATGCCGTGCTTTAAATACAGCCCAATATGTCATTCTGTCAGAGATTAGCAATTGCAAACTGTTTTGTTGATTGATTCATTATACTCTGTGCCCAATTGAAAAAATTATTACCAAATTTACAAGGAAAACTTTTCTTGAAAATAAATTATTAAAATAGTTTATGCTAAAATAATAGTACAGGCATTTTTATTTTTTGCATGTTAAAAGTGTTACCAAGCCACTAACTTGTCCTCCTCATCACTCTGAGCATTCCCTATAGCATTAATGATGTATTAGATGGCTTCATAGATGATGCTTGGTTACAATAACATGAGATTTGTGTGACAGTAGAAGTAGCTTTTTAAATAGGACTTGGTATTTTTCAGGAAGCTCTGCAACCTAACTTTACATCACTTCAAATTTCTTTTTTTTTTTTCATATCCATTCATATTTATTTTTAAAATGTCTAAATGCCCTCACTGAATTAAGACCACATGGCTTTGGCAAACGCAATAATTGTGCTTATTATGCAGAAGACTAAACTCAGAGATTACATCTAAATGGCACCATTGAATCAGAAACAGAATTAAGTCTACATCATCACTGAATATTTGACCTTTATCTTCTTTGCAGAAAATAACTTGGTTTTCTGGTTTTGAATAATTAAAATAGGTAGTCCTTGCTCAGGTTTTCTCTAGCTGATTCCTTTAGAAATCCACACTTTTAATTCACTGAACTGAAGCCTTATCGCCTTCACCTTGTTTATGGTTTCCTGGTCATGATTTTTGTCACTACATCTTCTGAAGTCTAGGCTAATTATCATGAATTCAAAAGTCTAAGTTTTCCTGTCTGTAAAATTTTGACCTGGCTTTTTCTCTCTTTGATCACAGAACTCTTTCCTTTCAACTCAGTCTAAGCCACCTTAACTATGGGCCTCTTGTGTTATTTTCTGTTCTGAGAGGCCAGATAAGGATAGAAATTTGATCTCTCTGTGTGACAAGGCATGAAGTTTCCTTTTATCTTTTATGGATTAGGCAGCCATCCTCTGATGCCTGGGTAAATCTTAATACAGATTGAATGAGTCTCCATCTTACTTATTTGGTTTCAGCTCTACGCAATCAAAGAGGAAAAAACAGCAGAACAGATAATCTTAAGGGACTGCTTTACCTTACAACAATTCTGTTAATTTTCTAGAGGAGTTCACTTCCACATATTTTCCTCCAAAGAAGGAGTTAGAAGACAAATATGTTATTAGCTCTTAGGCATTAAAGCTGTTATTAGCCTAAATAAACTTTTTCATAGAATTTAAAATTTAGAAGGACAGGTCACTTAGATTGTTGAGCCTACACTAATAACAATAACAAAAATAACAACTTTATCTTAAAATATTTAAAACTGTAAGTAGAAAAAAACCTCACAAACAGTCTGAAGAAAGCACTAAATCTAAGCAGAATGTATTGGAGAACACTTGGCACTAAATAAAAAGGTCAAGGCATTGGACAATAACCTGAAAAAAAGTAACTTGAGAATCCTAAGTCCAGCTGTACACACTGCTGTGATAGAAAGCCCCAAATGAGTTGAAAATAAAATTGAATCTGTATTTGAGTCAAATTTTATACCTTTTTAAGACATTTATAAAATCTCTGGGCCTTATGTTAAAAATCTGGATAGGGATTTCTTATACTATAATGGTGTTTTCAAAGTGTCTTTCTGACAAAGATTAGGTTTTTAATAAAATTCCAATGAATGAAAACTTTTAAAGTAGAGGCAGTCAATATATTCTTGGACTAAATCTACTTGACTCATGTTAAGAGAAAAAGATCTGGACATTTGAAAAGTGGTCTGTTGACAGAAGTAGAAGCCAATTTCTGTTCTGTTTAGAATCTAATTCCATAGAGTTTTTCCATCATAGATATCTCTACAAAGGGTCCAAAAGGTTATAACCCAAGTCATATGACCAGGGCTGCACCTGAGGCTGGTCCTCCTGTGGAGTTCCTTCCTGACTCACAGCTAGCAGCCTTCCATGCCACTCAATATGTTGAAATAACATTTCCAATTGCAGAACAGGATGCTACTAGAATATAAAGAGGCCTACTAGGCAGAGTGCTTTTTTTTTTTCATAGAAGGAGGTGCAAGATGCAAGAATGCATCCTTTACTTTGACTTACTCCCAGATCACTGCTTCATTGATGGAGCAAGGTCTGAAGTTTTCTTCAAAGTTATGAGCACTCTATGTTTTCTCTTGGCAGAAAGAGCAAACTTTCCAAGTCTTACTCCAAGAAATAGTCTTGGAAGTAATTGGAATCTTGTTATTTTCTTAGAAGAGCCTATGAATGGTAATATAAGATATTATGAATGACGAGGCATAAGAAGAAATTTTGAGAGGAGGAATGGTTATGAACCAGGTGGTTTCACAAACAATCAGATTCTCTTATGAGCCGTAGTCTTTTGAGAACATGATAGTGACTATCAGCCACTGTTTTGATACTCTTGGTTTCCATGACCCTTGGATGAATTATCTTTTTTTTCACCTCCACATCCTTTTGAAAAACATTTACTTATTTAACCTCCATTAGACACCTTCTTTGTGCCAGGCCTTGTTCTAGGTTCTAAGAATGTAGCAGTGAGCAAAAAACAAAATTCTTCCTCTCATGAAGCTCATGCCCTAGTAACGGTAAACAAACTTTCTCTCTCTCTCTCTCTCTCTCTCTCTCTCTCTCTCCCTCTCATCTATTTGTCTCTGAAAACAGTTTATATCTAAACAGTGAGGAAATAAACTATGCAGATTTTCTGGGAGAAGAATGATCCAAAAAGGTCCTTGAGGCAGGGATATGCCTGCTGTGTTCTAGGAAGAGCAAGAGTGCAGTGTGATCAGAATGGATAAAGTCAGGAGGAGAGTCTTAGGAGACAAGGTCACACTAGTAAGAAGAGACAAAATCTTGTAAGACCTTGATGGCTATTGTAATGATTTGGGCTGTATTCAGACTCACATAAGAAGCCATTGGAGGGTTTTGAGCAAAGGAGTAACATACTCTAATTTATATTGCAGAATACTACTTCCACCTGCTGTGTTGGTGATAGGCAGCAATTTCTGATACAAAAATATAGGTTGGAGGCTATCACAATTATCCAATGAGGATATGATGCTGTCTCAGGCTCAAGTGGTACAAGTACTATTTAGAAGGGTTCTGGATACATTTTGTATTCATTTTGGTTCTGGACATGTAGAATTTTCTAATTGTATATGAGGTGTGACAGGGAAAAGGAAAGGGAAAGATCAAAGATGATACTAATGTTCCCGGGCTGAGCTATTGAATGTAGATATAAAAAATGGAAAAAGACATAAAGAGTTTTTAGGATTAATGTATCTAAGGTTTTGGTGATGTCAAAAAGTGTTCAAGTTGGGATATCAAAAGATGTGTTCAGGTTGGGATATCAAAAGTTAAGGGATGGCGATTAGAAAGTAGAATGCATGACACTGAGGTAATAGGGTGTTTGGAATTTAGATGTATTATTCAATTTAAATGAAATAATAATTGGGAGTTTAATTTTTGGAAAGAGCGGTAATGCTATGTGGAGGGCAAGATCTTTTGGAGGAGATAAAGTCAAGGACACAGCCAAGAAATCAAAAGGATCATCTACACAGAAACAGAAATCACCAAGAATTTTGATAGAAGTGGTATTGGAGAGAATGACAGTGGGAAAACACCAGATATTTACAATGGCGGGGGGAGCAGCCACTGCAAAAACTAGATGATTGCAGAAAGTAGGACTGTCATGAGATTCAAAGCTGGGACTTAAGGAAGGAAGGAAAATGATCTCTATGTGGCAATAGTAGCAAAAGGAATATCAGACCCAGTGATACAAGAGCCATGATAGAAAAAACAAAAACAAATACCAAAAAACACTAGCATCTTTTGAGACTTTGCTTTAGGTAAAGTTTGGTTTGGAAAATTAAGTTTAGGTAGAGTGAAAAGGTGACATTCAGAGAATAGGTTGAGACTATAGGAGATTTTGCTGATTAAATGTTCCATGTTCCAGAGGGCATAGTGAAAGAGTTTTGAGCGTCAAAAAGGGTATGTTAAAAGTCATGTAGAACTTAGTATTAGGGGATGAAGAATGATCTGAAAGTCCTGGGCTTATTATAATGGACATAAATGGGCATTGAGGCCATACTGCTTTTGAAACTGCTATTCCTGCCCTCCTCTCTCCTGCTCCCTGCTGAAGTAACGTTACACATACTTAAGTTTGAACACTTGCTTAAGGTGTTTACCTGCCAGAACACATTCCCCATGTATTCCTCTGTAAGTATCTGTAATTTACTATGATTTATTAGTCAGCTCAATTTCAGCCTTCTTTTCCAGTGAATGTTTCAATCACAGGACTAGCTTCCTCTCTGAAAACACCACATGCTGTTATCATCAGAACAAAGCCTAACACCAAGAATTTGCTCAGTAAATATTTGATGCTGAATGACTAGCACCTGTTAATGCACTATATAATATACTGTAGAAAAAACAAATTAAAGTAGCCAATAGTAGATATCTTTTCATTCATTCAAAACTCACCTATTGAGACCCTATTTTGTGCCAGATATTGTCTTTGCTATGTGGGATATCTTCTGGTTCTTGTGCTGGCAAATTACCTTTTTTTTGTAAGCTTTCTAACGTTCAGGTTTAATGACAAGTAAAATTGACATTATTCCTCCAAATAGCATTATTACATCATGTTTAACATTTACACAGAAGCAGAATTTCATTTGGAAATGGACTTATTTTAAAATATTCTATATTTTTTTTACCTATTGCTTCTGTAACACATTACCACAAACTTAACACAAATTTGCTATCCGGAAGTTCTGTAGTCCATAAATCTGAAATGAGCCCCTGTGGGTTAAAATCAAGGTGTCAGTGGGCCTTTCTGGAGACTATAAATAAGAATCCATTTTCTTGCCTTTTCCAGCTTCTAGAAGCTTCCCACACTCCTTGGTTGTTGTCCCTTTCCATGTTCTGCCTCTCTGTGACATATTTAGGGAGCTTGTGATTATGCCGGGACCACCTGAATAATCCAGAATGATTTCCCCATCACAAGATCAGCTAATTAGCATTTTAATTTCACTGCAGCCTTAATTCCCCTTTACTATGAAATCTAATACAGTCACAGGATTCAGGAATAAGAATGTAGACATCTTTGAGGGCCACTATCCTTCCTGCCACGTGCCCTTTAGGAAAAGAGGCATTGAATATAATCATCTTGGCAGTGTCCAGACTTCTGAAGTGTTGGCATTGTGCTGCTCATCAGTTGACCTTAATGCCTCTGCATTCAGAGGTATTGGTGCAGGTTAAAGGACCACCAGCATCCAGCATTCTCCCAGAATCACTGTAGGTTGAATATAATTTAGACATAAAACATTAGTGTCTGGTCTTAAAGGCCTTGTTCAGAGAAGACTACAGTACTATCATAATATTTATGACATTTTGTCTAGATAGAAGAACTTCACAGAATTAAGCAGAAGGAATGGTTGAGGGAATTATTTCTAGGGAAGAAAATGATAAACTTGGCAGCAAACAGGTTGTGTTTTGGTTTACTTACTGGGAATAGTTCATTCTTTCTTAATCTAAAAATAGTGGTACACGGAGATACCGCCTAGCTCACTGAGATACTATCTAACTCCTGTCAGGATGCAGGAAAAAGGGAACACTTCTGCATTGTTGGTGGGAATGTAAACTAGTACAACCTCTGTGAAAAATAGCTTGGCGATTCCTAAAAGATCTAAAAATTGACCTTCCATATGACCCTACAATTCCCCTTCTTGGAATATACCTGGAGGAACTCAAATCACTCTATGAAAACGATACCTGCACATGTATGTTTATTGCAGCATTGTTCACAATAGCAAAAACATGGAATCAATCATGCTGCCCATCGAAAGAGGACTAGATAAAAAAAATTCGGTACATATGCACGATGGAATATTATGCAGCCATAAAGAAGGACAAAATTATGAACTTCGCAGCAACTTGGATGGATTTAGAGTCTATAATATTGAGTGATCTATCACAGAAACAAAGAACTAAGTACCACATGTTCTCACTCATAAGCAGACCGTGAACAATTATCATAATACTATAAGAAAGGAATTGACAGTAATGGGAAACTGCCAGGGTTGGCGGGGAGTGGGATTGGCAGTAGTGGGAGACTGCCAGGGGACGGAGGGCACACCTCATCAACAAGGGCATCCACATAATGAACATTTGTATACTGAACTATGAATTGTGCCCCACATCTTTAAAATAAAATTTTTTTTTAAAAAGTGGTGATCCTGTTCAGATGAGTAGAAGTGGGTGTACATTTGCAATTAGGCATGCTACCATCTTTCAATAGATGATATCACACATGGCTGTAACTTGCCTCAGCTGCCCCAACTGTAATGCATACCATGCAGGTTTCAGAAAAAGATTTGTGTTGGCTGGCTCCAGCAGGCCTGGGCCATGTGTCCCCGAGGTTTAAACAAAAGGAAAAAAAAATGCATTGAAAGACTTAGATGAAGGAAACACATGGGTCAGGAAAACTAACCTCATGTAAGAGATATTACAAGGCAGACAATTGTTGGTATTTTTTTATTAAATGAAATTATTCTCCAGAGTCAAGGATAGTTGGAGAGTTCTAATAAAACAGAAATTGTATGTCTAATATACAAGATGAAAATATACTAAGTGTACTTTATACACAATTAGGTAGAATCAGTTGAAAAATGAATACAATATTAATCATTAAAATAAATAAATGCTTAAATTTATTTAATTTGGAAGTTTTGTGGCCAGTTTGTCTAAAAATGATTGAACCTGCATAGTCCTTTCCTAATAGAAGTTTACATGATAGAAATTGGGATGCTTTTTTCCTATCAGTATTTTTATCATGCTAGAAAATATAAAGTTATACACATAAAATTTTCACTACAACTTTATTTCCTTTGGCTCTTTTCCTTACAGACATTTTTCCACATCATTTCTTTCCAAAGTCCCATTTACAAGACCATTTTTTAAATCCATGCTAAAATGTTAACTGTAAAGAATAACTTTTATTTTTCTTTCTTAAGGCTTTATTCATTAGATGTTCACTGACTGTTGGAGAAATATATGTTTTTGGTTATAGAATTCTTTTTCACACTTGTGCTTGCACTTAGTGCTTATATTGAAGGTATGCTTTTGGAAAACATGTTTTAGCATTTCCAAGATTATTGACTTTTATTTCATCTTGGAAAACACAGGCTAATTTTTAAAAGAGTGGCATTATGAGGTTGAAACGCAGACTTAAAATTTGTAAGGAAACCATTTGTAACTCAGTTCATTGACTTGATACATCCATTGTTACCAACCTGCACACGGTTTGACCCATTCTCCTCCACACTGGCAGCATTTCCAGGTTTCATAAAGCTGATTGTGATCATAACACATTGTTCTTATTTCTGACAGCATTTTTAGTTTTAACATTTTCAAGAGCACATTCTTTTCCTTCTGCTATTGAATCTAATCCTGTGAGGAATGGAGATACATGCTTACCACCTGGATTTTGTTTCTTAATGACAAGCTCATAAAATTGTAGAGTCAGAGGAAACCCTGGAGTTTGTAGAGTTCCAGAAGACCAATGATACTCACCCTTAACCCTTCTCTTGCCCTACTCTGGGATGGGCAGGGACTGTTGTAAACATGCATTTCAACATAACTTTGCCCAGTCACGTGGCGGGGGGGGGGGTTATATCCCCACAGCCACAGAGAAATGCATGGGGAAATGTCTCCTGGATTTTTGCTGATCACATCTCTATTCTGAGCTTCAAGGTGCTTGTCTTTCTTGTCTTTCTCCTTCCATAAGAATGCATCTTCCTCCTCTGTTCATTAGACTCCTTTACTGACATGTTCATGCCAGATAAATTTCAAAATTCTTTGCAGTTAAAATATACAGGACATAGAATTATACAGTAAGTGTAACATTCCAACTTTTGGTCAAGACAGTAGGCATTTTCACACAGTGTTTTTGCTCCAAACAGGTATCAAAAGGAGACAAAATACAGAAGAAGAAAATTATATAAATTTAGGCAAACTTAAAAAATGACAGTATCTCCACAGAGCTGAATTGAAACAGACATACACCGGTGTAAGGACTAAAGTAAGGAGCTTGATGAAATCTAGGTCCACAAGTAGGCAGTGGCCTTGGGAAGTTCAGTCCCTGTGGAGCCTGAAAGTTCTCAGAAGATGTGGTACCAGCTCACAGCTGGAAGCCAGGGCCTAACAAGGGCTCTGAATCTCAAAGGGCACCCTTACCCCCCATCCTATATTTACATAAAAGGCTGAAATAAAGTGCTGCTAAATCGCTGTCTTTGTCTATAGATAAGAGCTTGCCCAGGTGACCCAGAACTAACACAGGTTAACAGCTGGTTTGGTAACATGGCCTCAGTCAGTCTCACTGCCAAATAGGGGCCTTAGCCTATCATCATAAAACCTGCTTCTGGAATGGGGCCAAGAGATGGGGATGGACAGAAATCATTGAAAAGAACAACAGCAGCAACTACGAAACACCAAGATTTCAGAAAGAAATAAAGTCAGAGGGAGGAAATAGATGACTGAGACAACCAAACTTGATCTTATAGTCTTGATCCATTAAGTATGGGAACTCACAGCACCCACTCCCAACATAACACATAATATGTACTTTCAAAGTACACATGGGACATTTGTAAATATTTGCCACATACTAACTGACAAAGAACATCTTCACAAATTCAATAAATAGGTATCATGCAATCTAATTCCGTAAATTCATAATAAAGATTTTTTTTGCATTCTTCTGTCTTACTTTACTGAGTATCTTGTGAGACTCTTGTTTCTTGTGTCTGAAAGATCACGGAAAGTTGTTATAAAGGAGATATCAAAGGACTAGAAGTATCAAAGTGAGCTGACCAATGGTGAGATCTGAGGCAAAGGTCCCCTTAGGGAGCTGTTGAATTAATCCAATTCAGGTCAAAGAGTGCTTATATCAGGTGTTATGGGAGAAAGGTAGCATTGTATAGCCTCAAACTACACAAGCCTGTGTTGTGTTGGAGCTTCATCAATCTCTGCTTAAGCCTTTCTGAGCACCATTTGCCTAATAAGTAGATTGAAGATTACAGATCCTGCTTTGGCAAGGTAGTAGTGAGGACTAGAGATAGTCTATGTAAATGTCTTTGCAGTTTCTGGCACATAATTGCTCCTCACCAAATGTTAAAGTGATGGTCTTGGGGAGTTATATTTAGAGGGTATAAGTATGAGGCATCTATGTGAAAAATAGAATAAAAATTGCTTGGTAATTGACTCTATTTCTGAGGCACAAAAGATTTTAAAAGCCATCACTGAATAAAATATTTGAATAAAAATTGAACACAAATACATTTTCGACATAGTGCCAAACATCTAGGTTTTTACAAAATGTCTTGATAATTAACTGAGAGCTTTTCAGCTTTTATTCACACAGTTGGAGTCATGTCAACAGTCCACAGCCTATGAATCAACCTGGCAGTTATATGAGTCCTATTTTGACCACAGATAATAATTTTTTTACAAGATATAAAAATAAATACGATACATCTAAAATTTAAAATCTGTCTAAGTATTTATTTAGTGTTTCACCATTTTCAAGTTGTACCCACTGCACAAATTCAGCCTCAGGTCCCTTTATAATTGGCACATGCACTTTTTCCTGAATCCAATGTAAATTTAGCTAAAATGTAACTCATTTCACTATTAATAAAATAGAATTTTATCTGAAGTCCAATCTCTATGTTATGTCCTATGTTTTCAGTACCTCACAAAATAAAATTATGAATACTTTTAAACACTTGTCGCTTTTTAATGTAAAAATAAAATAATTAAAAAACTGGATATTTTAAATGTTTTTCTTATCTAAATAACTTTATGACTTATCTGACTTGTACATGCTCTAGTACAGGGATGATAAAAATTATTTTTAATTAAAAATCATGAGGGGGAAAATTATGAACCATGAACAGATAGTACAAAATATATATGAAATATAACACATAAAAATCCATATATTTTAATATGATATATTGCTAGATAAGGAGAGGCTCTAAAATAAGATGGAGAACAAATCAAATAAGCAAATAAACAAAAGAGATAGAAAGGAAAGTTTGGAGGAAAGATGTAAATAAACACAAATTTGAAATAACAGAACTTTGCAATCCTTATCAAGAGAGAAGCAGAGACACGGTCAGGACTAGCCTTCTTGGGAGTTGATGTGATAAACCCCCATATATACTTGCTTCCTCACTTAAAAATGGGATTATCTGTACTTACCACCATCCTGTCTAAGTACAGAGGAGATGATGTCCTTTCCCCATTTCAGGAAATTCCAACTGGTTTCTTATTTCAATCATGTCACCTTCTTTCTGTTTATGAATTACTCCAAAAATGTTTCATCAAACATCTCCAGTGTGTCTCCCAGAAAACCAAGTTATGGGGTACATTGACACCCAAGAAGGAGACACCCGTGCTATTTTGTTTTCTTTGCACTCTAAAATGTCTTCAATGAGTTCAATACATCTGCTGCTTCAATTTTCTTGATATATGGTCACTTGAAAAGTCTACTACTCTCATGACGCTTAACTCTTGCTTAAAAATAATAATCCAACCAACAAATTCAGTGGTCTTTTAAAAATCTCCAGCTTGTCAATTCTTTGCTTTTTAATAACATAGACATCTCCCTTCTTGTTTAACAACTCTTCATCCTCGAAATTCTTGTTCTCCACTTAGCCACACAGAACTCTCCTTTGCCTCCTTCAAATGTTTATTTCTTCATTTTACCCTGCTTCCTCATCCATACACAGAGGTTTTTTTTGGCTTTCTTTTCTTGTTTTTTATTTTATTTTACTTTATTTTTTTATCTTAAAGATGTAGGGTACAATTCAGGATTAGGTATACAAATGGTCATCGTACAGGTAATGTTTAGGCCTCCTTTTGGTCCCCACTTTGCCTGGTTTGAGATCAGGTACCCTTATTGATGTGTCCTCCTCCTCACCCCAGCAGTATCCTGCTATTGCCAATCGCTTTCTTATCGTATTATGGTAAATGTTCAGGGTCTGCTTATGAGTGAGAACATGTGGTACTCTGTTCTTTGTTTCTGTGATAGATCACTGAGTATGATCGACTCTAAATTCATTCAAGTTGCTACAAAGTCCTTATGTTTGTCCTTCTTTATTGTTGCACAGTATTCCACGATGTATATGTACCACATTTTTTTAATCCAGTCCAGTTTCGATGGGCAGCATGGCTGGTTTCTTGTTTTTGCTATTGTGAATAGTGCTACAATAAACATGCATGTGACAGTAGCTTTTTTGTAGAATGATTTGAGTTCCTCTGGGTATATTCCAAGTAGGGGGATTGCTTGGTCACATGGAGGGTCAATGTCTAGTTCTTTTAGAAATTGCCACACTGTTATGCAAAGAGGTTGTACTAGTTTGCATTCCCAGCAGCAGCATAGAAATGTTCCTTTTTCTCCACATCCTCACCAGCATCTGTTGTTGGTTTTATTAATGGTGGCCATTCTTATTGGGGTTAGGTGTTATCTCAATGTGGTTTTGATTTGCATTTCTCTGATAATGAGTGAGGCTGAGCACTTTTTCATGTGTCTGTTGGCTGCCCCTACATTTTCTTTTGAGAAGTGTCTATTCATGTCTTTTGCCCAATTTTTAATGGGGCTATTTGTTTTTTTTCTTTTCGGTACGTTTGAGTTCCTTGTATAACCTAGATGTTAGGCCTTTGTCAGATATACAGTTGGCAAATATTTTTTCCCATTCTATAGGCTGTCTCCCCATTCTCTTGATGGTTTCTTTTGCTACACAGAATCTTTTCAGTTTGATGAGGTCCCACTTGTCTATCTTATATCTTATGGCATGGGCACTTGGGGTTTTGATCAGGAATTGGCTGCCAGTTCTAATTTCCATAAGGGTGTCTCCTGCATGTTCTAAGATTCTTATAGTTTGAGGTTTTACATTTAGGTCTTTGATCCATTTAGAGTTGATTTTTGTGTATGGTGATAGGTAGGGATTCTGATTCATTCTTCTGCATGGGGTCAGCCAGTTTTCCCAGCACCATTTACTAAATAGATTCTCCTCTTCCCAGTGGTTGTTGGTGGAGGCTTTGTTGAAGATGAGTTGGTGGAGAAATTGAGGTTTTGCTTCCAAAATCTCTATCCTGATCCATTGGTTCATATGTCTACACCAGGCTGTTTCGATTATTGCAACCTTATAGTAAAGTTTAAAGTCTGGAAGTGTGATACCTCTTGCTTTATTTATTTTGTTAAGGATTATTTTGGCTATTCATGGTTATTTGTTTCCATATGAATTTCTGTATTGTCATTTCCATGTCTGAGAAGAATGATGTTGGTAATTTAATGAATATTGTGTTGAATCTATAGATTGCCTTTGGTAAGATGGACATCTTTTTTTTTTTTTTTTAAAGCAGGATTTATTGAGAGGACAGAAAAGCTCAAACAGTGGGCGGGGACCTGAGAAAGTTACCTAGGATAGACATCTTAACAATGTTGTTTCTTCCTATCCATGAGTATGAAATATTTTTTCATTTGTTTGTGTCTTCTTGGATTTCTTTGAGCAGTGTTTTGTAGTTTTCATGGTAAAGGTCTTTCACTTCTCTGATTAGGAAGATGCCAAGTTATTTCATTTATTTTGTGGCTATTGTGAATGGGATTGTGTTTTTATTTGGTTCTCTGCCTGCTTGTTGTTGGTATATAAGAATGCGACTATCTTTTGCACATTTATTTTGTACCCCAAGACTTTTCCAAAGTCCTTTATCAGTGTAAAAAGGTTTTTGACAGATTCTCTTGGAGTTTTGTGGTATAAGATCATATCATCAGCAAAGAGGGATAATGTCTTCTTTTCCTATTTGGATAACCCTGATTTCCTTCTCTGGTCTAATTGCTCTAGTTAGGACTTCCAACACAATGTTGAACAAGAAGGGTGAGAGTGGGCAGCCTTGTCTAGTTCCAGTTTTCAGGAGAAATGTTTCCAGTTTCTGTTCATTTAGCAATATGCTGGCTATGGGTTAATCATAGATGGCGTTTACTACTTTGAGGTATGTTCCTTCTTTGCCTAGGTGTTCGAGGATTTTAATCAAGAAGGGATGTTGGAATTTATCAAAAGCTTTTTCTGCATCTTATGATATAATCATGTAGTTCTTGTTTTTACATCTGTTGATGTATTTAATTACATTTATGGTCTTGCGGATGTTGACCCAGCCCTGTATCCTGGAGATGAAGCCTACTTGTCATGGTGGGTGATTTTTAAGATGTGTTGTTGGATCTGATTTGCTAGAACCTTGTTGAAATTTTTGCATCTATGTTCATGAGGGATATTGGACTGTACTTCTCTTTTTTTGTTGGATCTTTACCCGTTTGGGTATCAGTGTGATGTTAGCTTCATAAAATGTTTTAGGGAGAATTCTGTCTTTCTCAATTGCCTGGAATACTTTCAATAAGATTGATATCAGCTCCTCCTTGTATGTTTTGTAGAATTCTGCTGGAAGCCATCTGGTCTAGGGCCTTTTTTTTTTGTAGGTAGTTTTCTTATGACGGAGTCAATTTCCTGAGTCGTTATCAGTCTATTTAGGGTCTCAATGTCTTCTTTTTTCAACCTTGTGAGGTTGTGTGATATCAGAAAGCCCTCAATTTCACTTAGGTTATAAGTTTGTTTCCATACAGGTATGTATAGTAATCTCTGATAATCTTTTGTACTTCTTTGGAGTCAGTTGTGATTTGATCTTTTGCATTTCTGATTGTGTTTATTTGGGCTTTTTCTCTCTTTTTCTAGGTCATTCTGGTTAGGGGTCCATTAATCTTGTTTACTCTTTCAAAGAATTAACTTTTTGTTTTGCTGATGTTTTCTATGATATTTTTGCCTTCTATGTCCCATATTTGGGCTTTTACTTTGGTGATCTGAATTCTTCTGCTAAAGTTAGGGTTTCGATGGCCTTGTCTTTCCAGCTCCCTTAGGTGATTTGCTAGGCTATTAACTTATGATCTTTCCGTTTTCTTGATGTGTGTTTGTACAGAAATAAATTCCCCTCTTAGAACTGTTTTCACAGCATCCCAGAGGCTTTGGTAGAATGTTTCTTCATTTTAATTTGTTTCCCGGAATCTTTTAATTTCTGTTTTGATTTCTGTGTTGACCCAGTAGTCATTCAGCATCAAGCTGTTTAATTTCCATGTCTTTGTGAGTTTTGGGGGAATTTTGTTGGTGTTGATATTTACTTTTATTCCACTGTAATCTTAGAGAGTGTATGGCAGTATTTTGATCTTATGAAATTTGTTTATGTTTGATTTATGACTGAGGATGTGATCGATCTTGGAGTACATTCCATGTGGTGATAAGTAGAATGTATTTTTCTTGGTTGTGGAGTGGAGTATTCTGTAGGTATCTATTAAGTCCATTTGGTCGAGTGTCAAGTTGAGGTTCTGGATCTCTTTGTTGATTTTTTGCCTCAATCTGTCTAGGGTTGTTAATGGGGTATTTAAGTCCCCAGCTATAATAGTGTTAGAGTCAATATCTTTTTTCGGTTTACTTAGTAGTTGCTTTATAAACACCAGTGCTCCTATGTTGGGTGCATATATGTTTAGGATGAATATTTCTTGTTTATGGATTGAACATTTTATCATTATGTAATGTCCTTCCATGTCTTTTTAAATTTTTGATAGCTTAAAGGTTGTTTTGTCCGATATTAAGATTGCAACTCCTGCCTTCTTTTGTGATCCATTCTCTTGGAAACTCATTTTCCATCCTCTAACTTTGAGTCTGTGTGAATCCCTTGTGGTGAGATGAGTTTCCTGGATGTAGCAAATTATTGGGTTATGGGGTTTTATCCAGTTTGTCATTTTGTGTCTTTTCAGTGGTATATTTAGTTCATTCATGTTCAGGCTGATTATTGAAATGTGATTGTTTATCCCTGTCATAAGGTTTTTATAAAGTTTTTTCTTTGTTTTCTTTTAGCTTTTGGGTTAATGTATGTGTGTGTTTTCAAATTTACAGTTGCGATATATTCTCTGTTGACTCTATGTTCTGCTGTTCTCTTAGGAAGTACATGGTCATTCTTTTTTTTCTTTCTTCTGTGATTAATACCTTTTTAAGCATCTCCTGAGAGCTGGTCTGAAGCTGCATAATCTCTTAGGAATTGGATGTCTGGGAAGGATTTTAATTCTCCATTGTTGATGCAGCTGAGCTTAGGTGGGTAGGAAGTTCTTGGTTTAAATTGTTTATCTTTGAGGACTTTGAATATTGGACTCCAGTCCCTTCTAGTTTGTCAAATTTCTGCCAGTAGGTCTGCCGCTATTCTTATTGGTTTTCCCTGGCAGGTAATCTGCCTTTCTCTTTTGCTGCTTTTAAGATTTTTTTCTTTTGTGCCTATTTTGTGTAGGCAAATTACTATGTATCTAGAGATTGGTCTTCTCATTTGATGTCTTGTGGGGGGTTCTCTGAATCTCTTGTGTTTGGATGGTTACATCTCTGGGATTACCTCCATCTTCCTGGATTGCCTCCTGGAATACTTGCTCCAAGGAGTTCTCCATTTCTCTTTCTTCTCCTGGGATGCCAATCAGGCATACGTTCTGCCTCTTGATATGATCACACATCTCTTACAGGTTTTGTTCTTTCTTTCTGAGTTTTCTTTCTATGTTTTTTATACAGATCAGGTTAATTCCATGTTTTGGTCTTCACATTCTGAGATTCTTTCTTTTAATTGATTAATTCTGCTTTCCATGCTTGTCATTGTGCATTTTATTTCCTGAATAAAAAGTTTTATGGCCAAAAGTCTCTGTTAAAAGTTCTTTCAGTGTTGCATCTTGTCTTTTTTGAGTCTTATTCATTCTTTCCATCCATTTCCTAATCCCTGTTGTATTCTGGGGCCAGTCATTGGTGACTTCCATTGTTTCGGCTTAGAGGTCTGATTTTTCAGGTGTTTACTTTTTGTTACACTGGGAATTACCTGTGTTCTTCTGTTAATTTTTCCTCATTTGTTACAGACCTCTTTCTTTTCTCTTTAGTTCCATTATTCAGTGGCAGTGGGAGAGGCTTTCACTTCTGATATTTGCTCAGCCCTCTATTTTTCCCTGATCTGGGCTCTGGATTTGTTCTATTTTGAAACAGGGCTGTAGGTGGGAACTTTATTGTCTCTTGTAGTTTTGAGAGTCAAATAAGGTGAAGGATGGGTAGCTAGTATTCAAAAACTACTTGGAAATCACAATGCCCACTGAGTGTGGTATGGGTTCCCTGAGATCCACTCCCCACCATCACTCTATATGATGGTGCAATGGATATGTGTGTATACTCCTTGAGTCCAAGATACAGTAACAGTAATGAGGAGAAAAGAGAAAAGTAAAATGAAATAAGACAGACAAAAATTAAAGGAAAAAAAAAAAACAAACAAAAACAAACACAGAACAACAAGAGGAGAAACCAAAGCAAAAAACAATTACACACACACACACACACACAAACAAACTGGAATAACAACAAAGCAAAACAAAACAAACAACAACAGCAACAACAACAAAACAGGAAAAAGAAACAAACACACACACTCAACCCAAAATGAAAGGAGAAGAAAAAGAGAAATAAATAAATAAATAAATAAAAAGGAATTCAAATCAAACACTCATACATATATTCACATAAATTAAACTAAAAAAAAAGAGATGAACAAAAACACAAAAAAACTGAAAGATGAAACCTTAATTCTTCACATATACACATAAATAGAAAACAAAAAATGAAAGAAGATAGAGAAAAAGGAAGAATAAAAAGGTGTGGGGGGAAGCAGATCAAATGCTGACATACACATTCATGCACAAAGGAAAACTATTAAGAAATTAGCAAACAAACAACAACAACAAAAACCCCTGCCCTCTTCTGGCAGGTTTTCTAATTGTTCTCATCAGCTACCCCTCTGTTGTCTCCTGCAGAGCTTCTGCCTCACTCACAATCTCCCCAGTGTCTGGCCCAGGGAAGGAGGAGGGGACAGTGGGGGTGGGTGGGGCTTCAGTCCTCCCTTCAACTCTTGTATGTTCAGGGGGATCCCCTCTATTGGGGAGATGCAGGACTGTCTCTTCCCCAGGTGCTGGTGAGAGGCACCCCAGTCAGGCTTATCCTTGAGAGGAGTCCTCCTATTGTCGTTGATGTCCAGGCTCTGCCTGGGGTTGTCCCTCTCAGCTGTGCCCCAGCCATGTGGATCTGACATTCAGAGGATTGCAGGGGAAGAGAGGGTTATGTCAGCCCTGGACTCACCACTGATATCTTTTGATGTCTTTCTCATTCTTTTCTGACCACACCCTTTGTCCCACAGCTGAATCAGGGTAGGGTGTGGGTCACCTGAGACTCAGCACTCATCCTGCTCCTTCAGAGTTTGTGCTTTCAGGATATTCCTTCTAGGTCATGATCAATCCCTGAGTAGTTAATCCACAGGTCACAGAGATTGGGCTGGGTCTGTCACTCTGTGGTGAGCAAGCCAGAGCACTTTCCTCCCAGTTATCAAGATGGTGGCAGGGTGCCTCTTTCTTCTTCTCCAGTAGGGCTTTGTCTCTGGGCTCCCTTACTGTGATGCTTCTGCAGTCCTTGCTGTCAGTGTCCAGCCAGGCGCTGCAGTGGTGAGGCAGCGACTGGAGCCAGCAGTCTCTCCCAGTAGCTTCTTGAAAAGAGCTTTGTTGATTTTTAAAACTGGGTGTTCAGCTTCTGTGCCCCAGGGAGGGCTAAGGACTAGGCAGAGCAGTAGCAGCACCAGTCGCTTTACCAGGAGAGCCCTGGCCACTTGTCCACGAGTCCCTACTCAGTCAGTCACTCACATGCCCAATTACTGATATGTATGCAAAATTTCCCGTATACTCACTCACACTAGGACTTGCTTAGTTTGACTGGCTCCGCTGCCATCTTTCTGAGAATCTCCCTCCATTCTTGCTTAATACCTACTCAACTATAGAGATCTCACTTACCTTCTTAAATTTTTATAATTGCTTTCAACGTAATGTCTTTCCTCACATATGAAGTACTGAAATAACCATGTGACTGATCTCCTTGACTTGGATTTTTTCCCCAGGAAGTAATCCATCAGGAATCCTTGTGTCAGGCTGGTTTCCAGTAGCTCCTCACAGGATCATACACCCTTACCACTGTATTCAATTTCTTCCCCTGATCATTGTAATTTTATTATCTCCATTCCCTGGTATATTTTTGCTATGACTTGGGTCTTCTAATCAATATGAACTAGGAATGACTGATACTTCACTGCCCAATTCTTTGGTCCTGCTCTTTCTTTCCCTGAAGCCCCTCCCACATCCTCTCTGCCTACCTCAATATTCCAATTAAGAACCATCTTAACCAATTTTACCCTCACTTCTTTCCTAAAATCTTTCTTGAGCATCTCAGACCAAATTATTCTCTTCCTTTGCTGAGGTGCTCCAGAACATATTGTTGAGTATTGTCTCTTAATAAGACAATCACTCAAGAAGAAATACCTAATATTTTAAATATCCTCGGTGCCTGAAAGACTATTTTACCCCATAGTAGGTGCTTAACAAGAATCTGTTAACTGATTTTGCTGACTAGAAATTGCTCATTCAATTCTATCTCTTCCCTCTATACATTTCCTGTTCTAAGACTCAGTTTTCATTCACATATCTTCACCATTTTCCAACAGTATCATATTCAATTCTTAGCTATTGGAAAGCACATAACACTCTTCTTAAATTCCTAGGACAAAAGGAGTAGATTAATGCCTGTGAGATCAGCTGGCTGATTTTCTACCAGCCAGTTACTCGATTTTTATTTTTAAACCAGCGAGAGCCATTTTGTGGCTCAACTGACCTAGCTTAGGATGACATATATCTAGGGTAGCCCAGGGCAGTCCCAATAGTACCCCTTTTCACTCTTAAAAGTATTCTGGTTTGGGTGATAAATTATATGGCTACTTGATCTCTACTGCCTCTTGTAAAAATGCATTTATTTTCTAACAGAAATTAAAAAGAAATGCCCTGTAATATTTTAATCATGTGTCATTTAATACTCCCCTACTATAAAAGCCCAGGAGCATTTTTATTAATGAGCTGAATTTTGTGATTTGGATGGGATATGCATTTGCACCGAGATGGCTTCACAGTGTTTGCATGTACCATCTTAGATGATGTGCAGTGAAGTGTGAGGACGGGCTGAGGCTTATGAATTTATAATAGGTGCCATGCTGTGAAAGGCTGAAGGCAGAAAGTTGTAGACGACTAAAAAACCCCACAGAAACAGCTTTCAAAGAAGAAGGTACCAACTGACCTGCGCTTGACCTGACCTACTGCTAACTGAGAAAAAGAAGCAGTTTCTAAATTCGACTAAGTTCAAACCAGAGCAGAGAATCTACAAGCCAGTGAGCCGAGGGGGAAGATGGATGAAGTCAGGAACTTGTAGGAAGAAGGAAAGCTCCATTCTTCTTGTGCTGGCCCTAATCTCAGGGAAAGGGTTTGGCTGCATTGGTTAAAAGAATCAAGAAACTGTTTATATATTTCCTCTGAGACATCATGGCCCTTAAAAAAATTCTTGGCAGTGCTCCACTCATACTACAGAAATCTGTTCAATGCGGGCTCTCAGATTTCAGCAGGGATTTTCCGTCAAATGTTTCAGTTCTGATTCATGGCAAATTTTTACCATCATTTGTAGAAAACTTTCTTATTAACTCAAAGAGCATACAAATACAGGCATTTGAAAATGCTTTTTCTCAGATCTTAAAAGGAAAAAGTAATTATTTTTAAAGACTTTCTGTTAATTATATATACATTTTTAAAAACACAGCCTGTGAACTAATGCATTTTTAGAGAGGTCTTCAGTCTCCGTTATTTGGAAAACAATTTATATGTAATGGTGTATTTCACTTGTGAAAAAATATGCAGCACAACTTTTTAAAACCTGGTAAATACTTTATGATGATTTTCAGAAATTGGGCTCCTTAATGCTGTATTTGCTTTGTCCAAAAGCATACTCCAAATGAACTGTTGCTACATTTCAACCTTCATTTATTCTTCTTCTTCGTGGGTTCTGACAGACAGGCTGCACTTGGAATCCAACTTCTGCCTTTGAAAGTTGTCAGTTCTGGTCTGGAATATCATGACTGAAGGTTCATTTGTCTTGTCAGAGTTCAAAAGGGCACCCGAGTTTCATCCCCTGCCCCTCCTCTCTTTTCCTGCCTTTCAAAACAATTCTGCAGTGCCACTTGGATTTCGGCCTTGAATCCTGGGCATGCATATGCCGGAGGGGTGAGGCTCCTTCTGCTCACCTTCCCAGTGGAAGGAGCTGAGGCTGGAAAGAATGGGAAAATGAAACTTGAAGGTATTAATTTTTAAACTCCCAAACCAGTTGCTATACCTGTCACTTTAGGCTTCTGAATTTCATTAGTGTTGACAGAGATGAACGGCACGTTCTAATTGAGGGCTTGCACCTGCAGCTTGACAGCAGTGGCTTCTTTATTGGCAATGGGATAAGGCCCCATTCCCCAGGCCTGGCATTCGGGGAGGTAGCAATCATTTCCACAGACTGTGTAGCTGGAAGAAGGCAATTGAACTGAAAGCCAGTATCTAAAGAAAATCTTTCCCTCTCCCCATTTTCCTGCCACTCGTCCGCAGCCCCTTACCTCTAATGCACTGAAGTAGTTTCATCCTTGTGAATCCCATATACTATAAAGAAAAGAGAAGAGAATGGATGAGGAAGAAAAATAAAGAGAGAAAAAGGAAGATTTGATAGGAAAGACCAACAGAAAAAACATTTGAGCTCATTGAAATGAAATCTCACAATTTTTATATTATGTCTCCAGATCATTTTGTCTGCTCATATATTGCTGCCTTTCAGTTTAATCCACTGTTAAAAAGCAATAGCTTTGTGTCAACATCATTCTCATATGTATAGCTGTATAAATATAAAATTCACTCATACCAATGAATCTGACTGATTTATCCATTATGACTCTGTTTAACTAAAACTATTCTCAAATGAATTCAGAAGTGTTTATGTGATTATATCACTAACATTTTTTATAAGTATAAACCTACACCAACTTAGGGCTGTCATACATAATGCACATATATACAGATAGCCATGTGTAGTACACAGTGGGAATTCAACGATTGCCCATTTACTCTCTGTAAAAAGTGGGATTGTTTCCACAATTCATGAATAAAAATTAAAATTAGTTTATATATATACATGTATATACAAATATATATGAAACTATACATTATATATACTAACATGTTTTACTTGAAACATAAAATATTTTAAAACATGTAATTATTATATGCATTAATAAATGTAATTATGTAGCTTTTCCATAAGATATTCTGTATTTAATTTGGGAGGCAATAGCAATCAAGAATATGAAAATCTAATCAAGGTTTCAGACATATTTCTGTAACTTATCATACTTGTGATGTTAATCTAGTCATTTAGCCTTCAAATCGATTTTTAAAAGGGTAATTCTATAGACAAATAGGCGGATGTTTTGAATAGGCACTTCACAAAACAGGCTATTCAAATGACCTATAACCATCAGGAAAACAACAACAACAAAGTGTTTTGGAGAACAACTTTGGAAAACAGTTTTTAATATCTAATGAAGTTAGGAATAAACATATAGTCCAACCACTCCAATTCTAGAAATATGCCCTAGAGAAATGCACACATATGTACATCAGAACATAGGAATGATAAAATTTGTAGGAGCATTTTTTTCTTGACAATCACTAAGTGGTAACAACCCTAATATCGTCAATGAATGAATGCATTATGAATTAATGAAAATGATTGAACTTCAATTATAGACAAGGGCATCAGTGGATTTTTATCATTATAAGGTTTATCCAAAGAAACCAGATATGAAGAAATAAATACTGTATGATTCTAAAAAGCTTTAAGTGCATTGTACAAAACAAGCTACTTAAGTACTAGAGCCATAACATGATTAGTATAAAAGTCAAGATAATGATTATTTTTAAAGAGAAAAATGGGGGTTGGATTGAGAAGGAAGAAGCCTCTGGGGGACTGGTAACATTCTATTTATAGACCTGGATGGTGTTTATCTGTATATTTATATCTATTCACTTTTCCTTATATGTGTTGTTTTTCACAATAAAAATGTATCTTTGAAAAGCAGGAAAGAATTCTATTCTCCTAATGCTAGGGGTTTGTAAGGGGAGAAACAGGAATAAATGTCAGATGCTGGTCAATCTTCACTTGTTTTGTTTTTCCAGCTCCTTACCCTAGTAGGATCTTACACTCTATATATTATTATATATGATTCCCATCATGTTCCAGTTAGTGTTGCATAGAGTTGTTCAAAAGCAGTGGCCTAAGGAAAGGGAAGAAAGAAATTTGAGCCATCCTTTTTTTTCCCTCTCTCTTCTTAAGAGTAGTCACCAACTGTCTCATGCCTTGGTTGTTCAGTAGGAAAACAGTCTTCAGTTTCCCCAAGGCTTTTTTTTTTTTTTAAATGGGTATTTTTGTCATGTTTGTTATTTCTTGCATTACGTGTTTTCATTTGTATTTTTTCAATAATTTTTGGTTGTTGAGAAATCCAGTTTAGTGAGATGGAGAGCCTGAGTCAATTCCTGCTTGGTATGAATGACCTTGACAAGCAGGTACTAAAATGTCCTCAAATCCTGGAGTATTACAGAATTCATTACATGACAAGTAGATAGCAAATAATAAATTTGTATCTAGTCATAATCCAAGGTCACGGCAATCAGGGAGAAAACCAAAGCTGAGAAATCAGCCCAGCCTCCCCCCAAATTATAAAAAGTAGAAAGAACAAATTTTTGTGGACAAAATAATCTATACAATTTGGAGCTGTGTATTATTACCATTTTCATCCAAGTTTTAAAGTGTTAAGAAGGTCTAAAACTCACTGAATTAGAAAACTCTTATGAAAAGTTATTGGAATACTTCCCAAGTTCAACATTATTAAGCACCTATTTTGTGTTGTGTGCTCTTCTAGGCCAATGGAAACATGATAGTGAGCCAGAGAGACAAGGTTCCTGCTTGCAGGGAGCTACTGATGCAGAATGACACGCAAAGAAGAAAATGTAATAATTTATAGACTTAAGTGCACCAATTTCAAGTTGATTGGATCCAGAGTATAGGTAAATGGTTTGGTCTTGTACAGGGACAGAAAATCTTCTTTCATGGTGAAATAAAGCAAAGAATAAAAGATTGGTGCTGGAGGAAGTGTATGGGGAGAGGTGAAATTATCACCTTTTTTTTTTTTTCTAGGTAAGAAACTGACAAGATGGCCTACCATGAGTGAGAGAGTGGTAAAAAAAAATGTTAAAGGTCTAAAGAGAGTGTTGAAAACAGCAAAGAGCATATAGTAAGAGAGATGAGTATAGAAACATAGAAGTATTGTCCGACGCCATTAAGAGATCAGTAGGAGTTAGAAATTGTGAATTTATAGTAAGCCAATGTATAATTTTGTGATATTTTTAGCCATTTTCAACCATCCAGATTGGATTTATCCATGTTGAGGTGCTGAGTGTCTTTCATGCAGACAACTGAATGAAAGACAATTGAGGACAACTTGGGAATACTGGAAAGAGCATTAATTGAGTTGTTGCAAAATCAAGTTCTATCTTCATATTGAAAAATTATGTTAGAAACATCTTAATCTCTAATCTTGATATCTCCAAGATTGAAGAGCAAAAATTCTGCGTAACATTAACTGGAACAACCATCTGTTAGTGGAATGGTATTAATTTTGTTTTGTAAAAATGACTTCAAGTAGAAATTAAAAGAAAATTGTGGGCAAAATAAGTGCCTCAAAGGCTTTTTGACACTATATTTTTGCTTTCATGGTCATCAGAAATATTTTAAAAAGCTATAAACTTAGGCAATTTAAGAAGTAGTTACTAGATTAAATTTGACCTTTTGCTGAAGACTTGCTTGAAAATTAAAAAAAGTTTGAGATTTGATGATGACTTAAGTACCACCTCATTAACTAATAGTGAAATTCTTGCTTAGATACTTTTTAAAAAACTAGAAAGAAAGATATTAATATAACCTGTGGCTAAAATGTTTAGCCAATCATCTCACCTCAGAAAACATACTTTATGATCAAAGACAAAAAGTGAAAGTAAAAAGTCTGGTTTTTAAATTTTTAGTTTTTGCTTTTTACAAATAGCTAGTAAGCATGCTATAATTTGCATTCCTTCAAATTAAAATGTGGGGTCTAACTGGACACGTTAAAAGATTACAGGCTGAATTTAGCAAAACAATATCAGTCCTGATGTCAACAGAAAGTAAAGGCATATCACTGTTAATGAATATCTGGAAAGGACTTCTCAAGTGACTAGTGTAAACTTTGGAACACTAGAAGTATCACTTTGTCCTTTGGGGTCTCAGAGAAGCTATCACTCTGATTCTGAGTTTCCAAGCATGAATATCAGCAGGTTTATTTATTTTTATTGCATTTATTTATTTATTTTTTAGCATGGAAGCTTTCAGAAGAGAAAGTTGCCTGGTAGATCAAAGCCAAAACATGTGGTTAAAAATAGATTCTATGCAATCATCAGCCAGCTAGGCAATCTTGAAAATGGCTTAGCTTCTCTTAGCCTCAATTTCTTCAACTATAAATCAAAGAAGGTCTATTCAACAATTTCTAAAAGTCCTTCAGTTCAAATATTACTTGCCTTTTAAAGATAGCATTTTGTGGATTGTACATACTATCTCTCAACAGTGACTGGTCCACATTTTCAATAAAAAGAAAGTGAATTATTCTGATGGTATCTAAAGAGGGTAATCTAGTAGGTTGTGGAGTGGGAAATGTGCATGCCTAGAAAACATAAAACTTAGGTTTGTGTCTAGTAGTTCCATCAAATGTTGTTGACAACACTATTCACATTGATAACATGGGGATTATCATATACGCTTCCTGTTGCTGGGTCAAGATACAACAATATATAGGAAAGAAGTTTGATCAAATAACACAATAAGACCATGAAAGACTATTAAAATAAGTGATTTTTGGGGGGTGCAAATTTGGTCAAATATCATCAAGTTATAAAAGCCTAGGGACTGTGTAGTAGCACTGGGCTTTGGAGTACAGTATTCATACGTCTACTAGAAAAATGGTATTTCGTATATAGTGGTCAGTCAGCTCAATTCTCCTTAAAGGAATCTTTCAATAAAAGCAGTTTTAGCTAGTATCTCCACAAATTTATTTGGGTTATTGTACAGGTTGATACTAAAATTTATTCAGAGAGAAAAATGAGCAAGAACAGCCAAGGAAATTTTGGAAAAGAACAGTGATGAAGGCAATGTTAGATGCAAGGATGGAGAGAGGCTTGATCTATGTGATAAAAAAACAGACATTAGAACTCTGTCATTTTGGCATAAAAATGCTTTGCCAAAAAGATAATTAGTATTGAATGGAGAATCTATTTAGTTTGCTAACTTAAAATATTAAATCCATGAGAAAAACATGAATATCATATAGCATTGTGACAATCTGCTGTTCTTAAAAAAAGTTAGAATTCTAACTGACATTCACAGAATTCTCAATATAAAATAACAAAATTATACAAATTACAGAAAAAATATAGGCAAATATACTTGTAATTCTTGGCTTATTAAGATACAAAATGCAAAGTCTGTAAAGAAAAATATTGGAAAAACAGTAAAATGCTAAATCAGAAATTCTAAAAGCAATGTTAAAATTTGCTTTTTAGACAAAAGAATTTTATATAATATAAAGAGGATTAATATCTAGATTAAAGAAAGAACTGTTAAGAGGCATTAAAAATTCAGAAAAAGTAGAGGAGGGAAGGTAATAAGAAATAGAGAAAGGAAGGAAAGCAGGAAGGACAAATGGAAGGAAGGAGGAAAATAAGAAAGAAAGGAAGAGAAGAGGAATAAAAGAAGGAAGGAAGATTAAAAAAAAGAAAAGAGAAAGGCAGGAAGGAAGGAAGGAAAGAAGGAAGGAAGAAAAGAATAAAGGATGAAAGAAAATATAGAAGGAAAGAAGAGAGACAAGAAAGAAAGAAGAAAGAAAGGATGAAAGAAAGACTGAAAGAGATGGAGGAAGCAAGGAAGGAAGAAAGAAAGGCAAGGCAAAGACTATGGATAGGTAGTTTTCAAAAAAGGAAATATAAAAACCTACATATTTTATATATTGAGTCCATTTATATTTTTTTTTACATATCATTTTTATACCTTGTGGATATTTGTGCACGTTACATATATTTGTGTATGAATATGCATAAAATAAGAGTCTATCCTTGGGAAGGGTAGAATGATTAGCCATTTGTTGAGGAGGACATATCTTACTCTGTCAGTGATTGGATGATTGAGAATAAGATAACCAAACTAAAAGTCAGGAGTTAAAAGTTAAGGGCAGATCTCTAACTGGAGAAAACATAGCTGAGATGGAGAGTTGAGTTGAAACAAAACAAGGTTTGAATACGAGAAGAAAGGAGTTAGAATTTGGAGCCCTCTGAACTTCCAACATGAGGTTACTTTTATATACCTAGGCTTAGCGCAGGGACCTTGAAAATGAGTCATCCTGAACAGATGCTTCTAAACTGGTTGTAGGGATATATTGTGATAAGAAATCTAGAGTTATTGATGTTTATTGATAGCATTCCTTAACCTCACTGTGAGAATAAAACCAAATTATGCTTTTAAAGATTCTGTGGATGTAGGGTTGAGGCAATTTTGCTTGTGTCTCTAGGTTTAGAACTGGAACCAATAAATCGTGTGATGGGCAAAAAGAAAAGTAAAACAGTAACAACTGCTCTACGTGTTTAAAATTCTCTTCACAATTGATTTTGTAATTTTTTATTCTTGGGAATGCAAAGGTAAAAAAATCAAAACAAAAAAAGATTTTCAACTATGTGGTTTGGTTTAATAAAGCATTTGAATACATTCTAACTTTCTGTTCAGGTTATACAAATATTGAAAATACAACCTTATGTCAAGGTAGACTCAATTCCCACCTACTTCTATTCTTGTACATTTGAAGCTGTATTTGATGGGTATTTATGTGAAAATAGCACCTTTAATCATTCTTTAGGCATGCCAAAAAACAGTTAACAGATTTTATAGAGTTTGGCCAACCTCTACATTTATCTGAAGAGCTCGTGGTGGTCTTGTGTACACAGTTATGTTTTCCTTTAACCATAATTAGATTTCATTATGTGCCCAATAAACATTTTATTGAAAATTTCACAATGTGCATGGCTATATAGCTATCCAAACAGCTAAAACATTTGTTGAGCTTCAATTCTTTTAGTCATATTAGTAGTGGGACATTGATTGTCTGAAAACTTGAAGGACAGTCTGCTTAAGGCTGAGAGTAAGTAGCCTGGGGGTGGTCTTGACTCTCTCAGCCCAAGATTCTGAGCTGCTCCTGGGAGGCAATACACACTTTCCCTTGCCCCAAGAGCAGTCTTGAGGCAACATGACAGCAGAATATTCCCATTGCAATACTGTTCTACCCATCTCTGTACTTAATTCTTTCCCTTGTTTCCCTTCCATCTTTGCCCATGCATGTATGTCAGCTCTGCATTAACTGTGAATGGAGAGCAGGGAAGTTCCTTGGAGAGGAAATGCAAGTCTGATGCTTAAGAATAAATCCCAGACTCTGGAGCTAAGAATCAAAAGCCTTTTGTGATCTCATCCTTTCCCATTTCCCTTCATATATCCCATGCTTCAGGAGTTTCATAGTATAGTCCCGCCCTGCGTTTTCATAGTGTTTTGGCTTTTTTCTCCTCACTTTGAATGCTCGCTCTGTTTTTCCTATCCCTAAATAAGCCAAATTCTGCCATTTTTCAAGGCCTAAATCAACTTCCACATGTTTCTTTTTATCTCCTGATCCTTTTTCATTGTTAATATCCTTGGAATATCCTGATAGCTCTCTGTGACATATATTACTTGTATCTTAACTTTGCAGATGTCTCATTTTCAAAGTAGATTCTTAAAAAAAAAAAAAACTTGTTAAAATATTAAATGAAGATAGTAACACCTTGAGGCATTCTCTTTATATTTTACTCAATTCTGAAATACCCTACTTGCTGAAATGGTGACTTAGAACTTGACAGGCAATACCAGTCAGTGAAGATGAATCCTCTGGGTCAAGAAGCCATGTTACACTTGTGTGTCACATTCTGGGAGTCTGGCTTGAAAAGGTCCACTCTTTATTGGGGCAGATCCCGAGTTTTAATCTGAAATATCTCAGGAAGACCATGGGAAATTAGGGGTCCCTAGCACCCTTCTCCATAGTTGCCTATCAGATGTCTATTGTTCTCTTGCATTTAATAAGAGAATCTCAATTTTTATCTAGGCATATTGCTTCCAGTGATAATATCTTTTTCTTCCTTGAAGTTCTGTGTAGGCCAGTGACTATGCTTTATTCAAGAGATGCAAGTCAGAAGGTCCTTCATGAACCAACCCTAAAGTGTGCCTCTTGTGTGCCATCTTCCATCTTGCTATTTGTCATAAGAATGTGAAAGTTGAGCCGGGCTCGGTGGCTCAGCCTGTAATCCCGCGCCTTGGGAGGCTGAGGTGAGTGGATTGCCTGAGCCCGCGGGTTCGAGACCCGCCTGGGCAATTTGGCAAGACCTCATCTCTACAATAATTCAAAAAATTAGCCGAGCATGGTAGCGCGCACCTATAGTTCCAGCTACTTGGAAGGCTGAGGCGAAGGATCGCTGGAGCCCAGCAGGTTGAGGCTGCAGTGGCCGGGAGCCACCACTGCGCTCCAGACTGGGTGACAGAGTGAGACTCCAACTCCAAAAAAAAAAAAAAAAAAAGAATGTGAAAGCTGAACTGTAAACAGCCACTTTGGACCATTAGAAGAGAGCCATACTGCAGAGATTTGGGGAGGTAGAAGCAGTTCATATCTCTAAAAAGTATGTCATTTGGGATCTGCTTACCTCTGGGATTCTGTTGAGAGAGAGAGAAAGATAGAAAACAAACAACTTCTATCTTATCAGCCTAGCAAATATTAGTTACTAAAACTTGTGTATTGTTATATTACAGTCTGGTCACATGCGTACTCCTAACTAATATGTTTCACAAAGTTTAGTCGACTTCTGCTAGCCTAAGAGTTGTGAACTTAGTTTATTCTGAAACAGTAAGAACATGGAGTGTCACAGAGCCCCTAAGTCCCCTGTGTGCATTCTGAGATTACAAATAGATCACACTCTGAAACAAAGATCAGAAAAATCTTGAACTAAGAACAAGACAGCAAGCATTACTTTACGTGGCCTCCACCCATGCCTGGTGCCATTGCCACTTGTCTGGTTTTAGGTTACATTACTTCTCATCTGGAATACTGGAAAAGTTTATTTTCCAGTGTTTCCCTGTTCAGTTCTTTCCAATACATACTACAAATTGAGTCATATTTTCTTTTCTTTTTTTTTTGAGTTGGAGTCTCACTCTGTCGCCCAGGCTAGAGTGCAGTGGCAAGATCCCGGCCACCGCAGCCTCTACCTGCTGGGCTCCAGGATCCGTCTACCTCAGCCTTCCAAGTAGCTGGAACTACAGGTGCACACTACCATGCCTGGCTAATTTTTTGATTTATTGTAGAGATGAGGTCTTGCCAAGCTGCCAAGGCGGGTCTTGAACCTGCGGGCTCAGGCAATTCACTCACCTCGGCCTCCCAAAGCGTGGGATTACAGGTTAAGCCACCGAACCCGGCCGAGTCATATTTTCAAAGTGCAACTTTTAATACCTTTCTGTTTGCTAAAAATGTATTTTGCTTTCCTATTGCTATCTGATATGTTTCAAGCTATTTACCTGATAAGGCAATGCATGCTCTTGAATCAAATTATTCTCCTAGTCCTGTTTCTGTCTATTCATTCTTGTATGACCTGTGCTTTAGCAAAGTGAACTTATTTTTTTCTACTATGAGCCCAGTAATGATTCACCTCTTGCACACAGTCTCGTCTATGCTATTCCAGATATTTAAAATGCTCTTCTGCACCACCTGGAAATGGTCTTATTCCACCCATCATTAAAGATCCAGTTTAAATGCTACCTCGTCTTTGTCACAATCTTTGGTAACAATAACAGCTCTTAAATGATCAATTCTATTAATAAAATTAAAGAATAAATCTTGAGTAACCACTGCTTAAGTCAAAAACTAAATGGTCTGAAACTGTACTGTACTTGCAAGCTGAATTTTTTTTTTTTTTTTTTTTGAGTCGGTGTCTCACTCTGTCGCCCAGACTGGAGTGCAGTGGCCGCTCCGGGCCACTGCAGCCTCGACCTGCTGGGCTCCGGCGATCCTTCCGCCTCAGCCTTCCAAGTAACTGGAACTACAGGCGCGCGCTGCCACACCCGGCTAATTTTTTGATTTATTGTAGAGATGAGGTCTTGCCAACTTGCCCAGGCGAGTCTCGAACCCGCGGGCTCAGGCAATCCACTCACCTCAGCCTCCCAAGGCACGGGATTACAGGCTGAGCCACCGAGCCCAGCTGCCAGCTGAAAATTTAACCGACCAAAATCTGTCTTGCAATTTGTCTGTCTGTCTTTCTATCTGTCTTTCTTTCTATCTGTCTATCTATCTATCTATCTATCTATCTATCTATCTATCTATCTATCTATCTATCAATCTGTCAGTCATGTACCAACTACATCTATCTGGGTAAGAGACAAAGGCAGTTTATTACTCGCAACCAAAGCAGCAGTGAGAGCAATACCTTTTTGTAAGTTCCTCAATGTTCCAATTCCCAAAGGGAGATGTAGTGAGTTCATCTGTTGCCTATGCGTCAAAAGAAAGAAACTTCAAAATTCAGAAATTCTGATCTTGTGTAGGGCGGGGCTGCTGGTGACATACCCATTCTCTTCTTGCATAAAAGAGAGTGACCTGATTGTTACTCTGAGAGGTATGCAGACATCTCAGTTTATTATCATGGAATGTAAATGACTCTCCTCCAGGGAGGGGAGGCAAAAATCTCTTATCTTTACTATCCTGGTATAGATCCAGGAAGGGGGGAGGCATCTTCCGCTTTACTATCCTGGAATGTCTCCTTTTCTTTTTTGAATTGGATTCTCACTCTGTCACCCAGGCTGGAATGCAGTGACACACTCATGGCCACCCCAGCGTTCCCTGCTGGGCTTCGGCAATCCTTCTACCCCAACCTTCCAAGTAGCCAGAACTACAGGCACATGCTACCACTCCCGGCTAATTTTTTTGATTTATCGTAGAGACGAAGTCTCGCCAAGTTGCCCAGGCTGGTATGGAACCCGCGGGCTCAGGCAATCACTTGCCTCCACCTCCCAAAGTGCTGGGATTACAGGCTGAGCCACCAAGCCCGGCCTGGGATGTCTTCTTATACAATAATTGGCTATAAATGCCTTTTCTCAGATGGCTTGACCCACGTGGAAACATGAAATAATCATGGAGAATTGTTTTCCAACAACCACCATGTATTCAGTGCATTATATAAGTTTTATCCAATCCTAGCTATAACTTTGATATTTGTATTTCAGTCTTGCAGGTGAACAGACTGGAACTCTGAAAAAGTCAAATAACACGCCTGAGGCTATACAGTTTATGTGTCTGAGTCAGGATTCAAATAGTGGTCATTTGACTTGAAAACCAAATATTCTTTCAACTGCAAAACCAATGCAGTACATCCTCCACTGAAAGAAGCCACTTGGTGTTTGATGTGAATTTATTTTGTCGTATATTGTCTATTATTCTTATTCTCATGTAAGCTTTTTGAGGACAGAATCATGTCTTATATTCTCTCCTGTGCTTCATGAAGTAAGTAGCTTGCAATTATTGAATGCCTTATTAATGTTCTCTGAATGAAGAAAATCTGTCAAAATATGTATGATGAAAACTCGGCATTATACAACTTAAATAATACATGACTGTGGAAAAGAGGTTACATTATAAAATTCAAATATAGGAAGCTCTTACTTGAAATATTAATAGTGATCTCAACTATTTTTTACTCAGCTGACAATTTAGCCTGAATGTTTATGAAAATTTGATGTCTAAAGTGTAAAGAAAGTGACTAAGAGTTGTTGATAATCAATGAGGAGAATACATAGAAAAATTGTATGAATCAACTCACATGAGAACTAATGTCTAATTGAAGGAATCTTGAACTACAAATAATTTATTTCCTTTTAGAATAAAACTTTGTCAATTCTAACCAAAAAAAATGCTTTATGCTGAAGAGCCAAAATTAGTGGTTGAATAACAGACTTTTCCCTTTTAATCTGATTCTGGAGCAAAAGTCTTTGTCTGGTAACAGTTTATTCTACAATTATTATACAACGCACATCACCTATTTAGTTGTGTTTCCCTCTTTAGGCCAATATTAACTGCTTTCCTTTCCTCCTTATGCTAAATCAAGAGTTTTCAAGGCTGTTCTTACATTCCTACTAAGTGCTTTCTTTGAATATGTGACCCGTCTTGAGATAAGAAATGTCTTTTCCCAATATACATTGAAAGGACAAAAAATATATTTACTTCATATTTTAATAAATATTAAAAGTGATATTTTAAAATGAGAAAGTTTTTTTTCCTTTCCTTAAAAAGATATAATAAGAAAACAGAAATGCAAGTGCTTATGCGTGGGAAGATTATGTTTCATTGTACTTTAAACTACTCTGGCAGTTGTTTTCCTTGCGTATATGCAGGATATTAAAGAGTTAGCTATGTGTGTGTGATTTATTGTGCAACTTCTTCACCCAAAAAAGCCCTGCTATTTTAGTAGAGTTCAATATATTTCCTTTGGGGAAAATTAAATAAAATATGTTAACTCAGTTAAATTTGGAGTCTGATGACAAATGACTAAATATGTTCAAATTGGGCAGGCAGAGGAAATCTTTCCAGCAAAGGACTAAACTGGGAAATAATGTTTGAGTATACGCTGGCAAAATTTGGCAGTTTATTGCTCTGGAGTTCAGCATTATACTATACCATTAATTTTAAGTAGTAAATTAAATAAGTAGAAATAAGATTCCTATATTCTGGCATACAACTCAGCTATACAGCTATACACTAAAACTCAAATATACACATTTGGAGATAAAATTACATGAAATTAAGATGGGGTAGTGAAACATTTTAAATTTCATTTTTGTTTACAATATTTAAACCAGGAAAAGATGTCTTCACTTATGCCAAGTCTTCTGTCTTTTGTGTCAAACTACACTCAGGAAATACCCCATTATTATCTTCTGATAATCAAGCTAAATTATTCTGGAGATGCGGAATATATCCTCACTGTGATTTTTTTAGTAAATTATGTTATATAAAGTGTATGTAGAACACATATAAAAATGGGTTAGAAATTAACTTGAATTTAATCAAGTGCAAATCAGTTGACTTTGAAGTTAAAGCTAAGAAAATAAGTACTGAGGCATATTTTTAAGCGCTGTGTTCAAGATAAAAACTGAAGTTGATGACAGGCATCTGGGCATCCCAGCCATGCTAAGTGTTTCTGAAAGTAGAGGTTTGGAATTGTTAACATAAAGTATGATGCTCTTCTATCTCCAGAATCCCAAAGTGACTAAGCTAAGTGATATAAAATATAATCTATTGCTATCAGTGCTAAACTGACAGATGTACAAATAATTTTTTCTATGCTGTGAATATCAAACCTTAGAAAAGCACAGAGGCATGGAGAACATTCCATATCCCCAAATATCTCCATTTTATTCAACCCTTGATGACCAAACAGAGCTAGGCTCTTTAGGAAATACCCTGAACATTCCTTTCATCCTCAGAACAGAAACTAGGTTCCATTGCTATCTCTGTTCATAAAACAAATATGTCTCCTAGAGAATAATTCATGTTTCTAGCCACTTATCCTTATGAAAGGGAAAATCAGACTCAATGAGGGCAAAAACTAGGTAACAGTAGAATAATGCAATAAAATGCTTTATCTCTTAATCACTTCTATATTTCCTATGAAGCCTAGTGTGCTTTCTCAAGGTCATAAAACCCAAAAATGAGTATCTTATAGTCTTAAATATATATATATATTTATGTTTCGTTCTAGAACATCCAAATGAATCTTTGGTATAGTGTTTTCTGCTGCAAATAAACAAAAGAATATATATTCATGTCACAAACCACAATGGTTTGCTTATATTTTACAATAAGTTTCTATGTAAACCTGTTTCTAATGCCTAAAAAATTACAGTCCAGAACTGAGGATTGTAGGCTACTGAACTAAAGTTGGATAAAGTTTCTCAGTCAGATGGAGTTTAATTTAAAATAATGAACCAAAAGGATTTTTAAAAGCTGATATTTTTAATGGTGGCGAATTAGCAGTAAAGTTTTCACTGACCTCTATGTATTTTTTGGAAAACATATTGTCATAAAACAGAAAATGTGAAATGAGGTATACACCTGAGTCATTGCCATGAGCTAAGACAGAAACTGAAGAATAAAATATGGGACATCGCAACGTAAGACTTTGCAATGAGAAAAAAAATCATGAGCCACAGAAAATCACCAGAGAGAAAATCATACCTACTCATTAAGCCATTTCCAAGAGTACCATGCAGCATGGAATACATAATTGCGGTTTGGTTTGAAAGAGTTCCTGCATTTTAAAAAATATTCTGATCCTGCTTTTCTATCTAGAGAGCAATGCATTGCCAAGTGGCTGCTCATATGAAGCATTAGTGGCTGGAGATACCATCACCCATGGTGTCATGTTGGACCTCTGTCGATTTTGATCAATTTTAAGTGTAAATGATTGAATAGTTTAAAAATGAGTAGCTTTTAGTAAACTATTATAGGTGAGTAGAATGGCACTTAAAAGATCACAAGATGGGGGCAGGTTAATGTGTCTGGCAATCTAATTGTTATTGGAAAAAATAATCTCTTTGAACCTAACAGCTGTGGAGAATTAGGCAGCAAGACTTTGACAGATAGGTATCAAGTCCCTGTTTGAACTTAGTCACTAAGTGTTTTGCTTTTATCTCTCTGTCTATTCATGATAACTTCTGAGGAAGTTGAATGACTTTGAATTTGGTAGAAGGTTCAAGATGTTCCTTAATTTCAATTAATGGGTCAGTCTGCCATCTTGATTTAATAAAAATTGGGATGACTTTAGCCTATTTTCAATATTATCTTTTATATCTTTTGTATGAAAGAAAATAGCTAGGAACTTTAATGCCATATTCCTTGATATGAATATTGATTTACTTGGTTTAATTTTCAGAGGTAATTTGTTACAAATAATGCGTATATTTTATTATAATCTTCAACATAAATGATAATGATGAAATTATATCTCATTAATTTTTTATACTTTATTGTAGTAAGAAAATGTGTCACTAGATCTATTCTCTTAACAAATGTTTAAATGTACGATAGAGTTTTTTTGTTTGTTTGTTTATTTTTTTGAGTCAAAGTCTCTCCCTGTCGTCCAGGTTGGGTGTGCAGTGGCATGATCATGATGATCACAGCTCATGGTGGCCTCAACCTCCTGGGCTAAGGACATCCTTTCACCTCAGCATTCTGAGTAGACGGGACTACAGGTGCATGCTTAATGCCCAGCTAATCTTTTTTTATTTTTTATTTTTGAATTGGAGTCTCACTCTGTCGCCCAGGCTGGAGTGCAGGGGCATACTCACTGCCACCCCAGTGTCGACCTACTCGAGTATGATGTTCTTCTATCTCCATAATCATAAGTGACTAAGTTAAGTGATATAAAATATAACCTATTGCTATCAGTTACCTTCCTTTTGTTTGTTTCTTTTTTTTTTTTTTTGGTTTTTGCTCTGTTGCCTAGGCTGGTCTCTGACTCCTGGGCTCCAGCCATCCCCCCACCTTAGCCTCCCAAAGTGCTGAGATTGCAGTTGTGAACCACTGTGCTTGGCAGTGTTATTAATTATAGGGACACAGTTGTACAGCAGATATCTTGAACTTATTCATTTTGCATACTGAGACCTTATGCTTATTGATAATTTTCTGTCCTTTTAAAATTAAATGAAGTTTACAAAAAAAAAAAAAAAAAAATGGGGGGGGGGGGAAGGTAGTAAGCAGAAGTGTCAATCACTGAAAACCCTGGGGAGAAGCTAAGTTTTGTGATTCACCTAGTAGAACTCTGATCTTCTGCAGTCTATATTTGGCAAATTTTATGTTCTAGCCCACCTCTACTAATATGCATACACATGCACATATATATATATATATATATATATATACACACACACAGCATTTTCCAGAATTACAGTGTCTTAAAATAATACCCAGGGGATGCCTTAGATATACCATGAAACATGTCCAGTCAATTGCTATATGATATTGCTCTCCAACCTCCTCTCCTCTTCTGCTCATTTTCTGTCCTGTGCTGTTAGAAACCTCTTTTTCTGGAATTCACCCTTGCTGCTCATTGCCAAAACATTACTGAGTTCTCTGGAGTTGTTGAGGTGCTAAAGGCAGTGATGTAAAGAATCACTTTGGACAGCATAGTGTTACACATTTGTATAATTGCAATTTTTACCAAAGGTCGTTTAAAAAAATGTAGCTTCTTTCCTTCAAACAGTTTTGAGGCTCAAAGTATTCTATTATGTAGAATCTGGGCTGGAAGAGACAGCTTAGTGACAAATGTCCTCAGAATCAGTCCACCCTACTGTTAAAAGTCGGTGGACTTTTTGTCTCCATAAAGTTGTTTTCCAGGAAACTCTTCAGAAATTTTGCTTATAGTCTTAGGTTGGGCTTCCCTGTTAAAGTATCTGAATGCATTTGAATCAAAGCAGAGGGCACTGTTTAAGCTTGGCTGTTTGTCTATCATCTCCATTATTTTACAGATAAGAATCTTTTAGGGAAAAGAGATGAGCTATTTTGATGCAAATCATTACTAAATCTTCCCTGTAACTGCAGAGGGTGGAATGAGACTCCAGTAGCTCAAGATGGATGTTATTACAAGTTTCCAAATGAGCTAAAACATGCATTATTATTGTTTTTTTTTTTAATTTACTAATGATCAGGTGAACACCATATCTCTTGAGGCAGTCATTCTCTGGAAATCTATTACTGAAACCCAATAACCTCATATAAGTAGCCACACATCAAAATACATTGTGCATTTCTCTGGACTAGGAAAATGTTATGTCTACACGTTTCTCTCTGTATTCCACGGCTAAACTTACCCCTGAATCTGGGGAATTTAGTAATATTCCCAAGAACTCATAAGCTTTTAAATACATCACAGCTTCTCTAGTGCTGACAGAAAAACAGAAAAGATTACCTTCTAGTTTAGTACGTCTCCCATCAGGCCTTGCTGTGTGCGGGCGACAGCTTCACGATCACAGAAACTTCATTGAATGAGGAACTCCATTTGTGATCCAATCTTCTTTCTTGAATGAACCCAGTAGGCACCTCCTTCTCTGGCTCTGTCTGATATAACCCTATAGACAAGAATACTTTCAGGACAAAACCAGTACCTGCACTCTACTGGTAACTGTCTCCATACTTTACGATTTTTTTTTTATAGTATCCTTATAATTTGGAAACAAAATTGAATATGGTCAATTTAATGTGTGTTATATTGAATATATAACTTTTTTTCACTTTTACAAGTAAGTATTTCAAAAAAAATATGTTGGTTCTACAGACCTAAGAAATCAAGGAAGTAAAATACCTCATCACGAAAGGCAGATCTATTTCTTAAGAACATAGGTGTAGAGAGCAAACAAGAAATCTCCATAAGTATGATATTTCCCCTGTGCTTTAGCATCTAACTCTTCAAATGTGGCCCAAAATACTATATTCATATCAGAGAAAATGAACTTCGAAATAACATTTTTTTTTCCTGATAGTGGAAGTTGTTTATTGTGAAAATAGCAAAAAGTTATATAAAGAATAAAAATAATTTCCCATAATCTCATTATTGGGTGTTACCATTACTAATGTTTTATTACATTTACTTTGAGTCTGTCTGTCTATCTACCTATCTCTCTCTACCATACCATATAATAATAACAAAAATAATAATAGTAATAATAAAAGCTAACATTTATTGAACATTTACTATAGATCTGGCATTGTTATACATACTTCTAAGACACTGACTCATCAAATCTTTATTTCTCTGAAATAAATAGTATTATATCTTTTTTTATAGAAGAAAAACGGCACACAGAAAAGGTAAGTAACTTTTTTCAAGGTCACAAGACTAGTGTATAGTAAATTTGGGAAAAACACAAACATGTATAGAAACACAAGACCTAAACTACACACACCCCATACCTACATAGATCCAATACAAACTTGCACTTTATACAGCTTGCTGATAGTTAATATTTTATTGTGAATATTAAAAAAATAATTTAAACCTAATATGAGAAAACATAGAAAAGACATAAAAATAATAAAAGAGGAAAGAATAATCATCTAATCCTACCACTTAAGGTAACCACTGTCAACACATAAACCTATTTTCTTCCACTCAACTTGTTCTATGTTTTGAAATACATTTAATAGTGCTACACATTTAGTTTAATATGCCACTTTGTATGCTTTTACTTAGCACTGGAGTAAGTATATTATTTCATAATATTAAGTGTTTAAGTACTATAACTTTTCCTAAGCCCATGATAATTTTGTGACCAAATATAGATCCAAGAGATAATAACAGAGGTGCTTGTACAGTATTAAATACTGTGAAACAAATAAAATATGCTTATTATTTTGTATTTAAGATACAATTAATAGAAAATGTGTGGAAATCAGTAATGACTGAATTTAATAGGGACATTTTTATAATGAAAATGGAATTTGAACTGGACTTTTAACTTCAGAAGGAACATGATTTAATGATGAGCACATAATACAATTATTTAGAATGTTGTAGAAAAAAATCATTGAAGTAAAAGAAAACATTTTGTATAAGGACCATGCAAGTCATTTGTTAACAGGGATGCTAAATTCTTGTGGAGAAGGAACTTAGATCATATTAAAATAAAGTGGAACATAAATTGCAATAGTGTAGTGACAAATTTAGAGAGCCATGAATTCCAACAAAATAGTTGCTTCTGTATAAAGAACAGAAACATAGCTGAAAGATGTATGTTCTTTTATAAGGAATGTGGTAGTTTTAGAGATGATTTAAACTGACATATTTTCTTAGGCTATAAGCAATTTCACCATAAGTCCCTTATGTCTTGAGGTGGAAAGAACAGAATGCCATATGAGTATGTCCAAGAATATTTGATTCATTAAAATGAAAACTTGTGATTTTAGTCAGTCAACCAATCCTTGTTTTTAAATTAGTGTTTAGACCATTTACATTTAATATAATTTAATAATATGGTTTGTATTGAATCTATCTCTAATTAAGGTAGATGCAAAAATCCTAAATAAAACATTAGCAAATTAAATAATAAATTATATAAAAAGGCTGTCAGGGCTGGGTAAAGTGGTTCACATCTGTAATCCCAGAATTTTGGGAGGCCAAGGTGAGAGAATTGCTTGAGTTTGAGACCAGCCTGGTCAACATGATGAGACCTCATTTCTACAATAAATCCAAAATTCAACAAGTTGTGGTGGTGCATGCCTGTAGTCCCAACTAGTTGGGAGGCTCAGGCAGAAGGATCACTTGAGCCCAGGAAGCTAAGGTTATGGTAGCTGTGATCATGCTACTGCACTCCAACCTGGGTAACAGAGTAAGACTGACTAAAAGAAAAAAAAAAAAAGGCCATCAGCATAGCCTAGTAGAGTTTATTCTAGGCATACGGAGTAAGATTAAGATTCAAAAATCAATGAATGCAATTTACCATATTAACAGAATGCAAAAGAAAAAGTATAAGCGTCTCAATGTATGTGGCATGACCATTTAATAACACTCAATAATAATTTATAGTCAAAACCTTCTGCTAATCAAGCATAGATGGAAAGGTCATAAATTTGATAAAGGACATACAAATCATCTTCAGCTAAGATATTTATTGGTGAATACTGAAACATTTTTTTCTAAGATAGTTTATTATCAATTCTATTCAATATTGGACTAATATTCCTAGGCAATGTAGTAAAAAAAATGTGATATAAAAACAAACCATAGTACTAGCAAGTGAATTTACCAAGATTGCATTATACAAAGTCAATATACAAAAGCCAATTATATTTATATACTGGAAGCAAGCCACTGAAAAATAAAATAAAAACATAACTATTTACAACAGCATAAAACTATCAAATACATAGATATAAATGTATCAAAAGATGTATAAAATTTCTACACCTGAAATTACTAAACATGCAGAGAGAAGTTATGAAAGATTTAAATAAATGAGGATATTTAACACACTTATGAATTGGATGACTCGATATTTTTGAGATGCCATTTCCCCCCCATATTAATCTATAGCTTCAAAACCATATCAGTCAAAAGTTTGTTTTTTTTCTAGAAACTGACAAGTTGATTCCAATATTTATTTATTTATTTATTTATTTATTTATTTTTTGAGTTGGAGTCTGCACTCCAGACTGGAGTGCAGTGGCCGCTCCCAGCCACTGCAGCCTCGACTTGCTGGGCTCCAGCGATCCTTCCGCCTCAGCTTTCCAAGTAGCTGGAACTACAGGCGCGTGCTACCACGCCTGGCTAAATTTTTATTTATTTATTTATTGTAGAGATGAGGTCTCTCCAAGTTGCCCAGGCGGGTCTCGAATCCACGGACTTAGGCAATCCACTCACCTCAGCCTCCCAAAGACGCGGGATTACAGGCTGAGCCACTGAGCCCGGTTTCCAATATTTATATAGAAATGTAAGGGACATAATAGAGCCAAGACAATTCTGAACAAGAACAAATGGAGGACTTACAACACTAACAGGTTTAAGTCTTCCTATAAAACTAGCCATCAAGGTAGTACACTATTTGTATAAGAATAGCTAAACGAATGCAACAGAATAGGGTCCAAGATTAATATATATAACATTACATAAACATGGGATATATATATAATGTAATATAATTTATAATACATATATATGTATGTGTATATATATATACATCTAAAATACAGTCAAGCAAAGTTTAACAATGACAGTAAGTTCTAATAAATGCATTGTTAGATGATTTGTCTTTGTGCAGATTCTATATGCTAAAACTATGCCTACTATACAGTATAGATAATTAATTAGTTTTTATTAATAATCAAGCTAATATTCTAAGATCTATCTGCCAGATTTTCAAGCTTATCTCTTGTTTTTAAATTCAGATTCGGGGAAAAAAAAGATGTAAATTTTTAAGGGCTTAAATGCCAACACAGACTTTTTAAAAAATCTCATCTTAAATATTTTTGTTTTTCCAAATCCCATTATGGTTGTCCTGTCCCTTGGGGTAACTTCATTTAATCAGTGGTTCTCAGCTGGAGCAATTTTGCCCTTTCAAGGGACATTTGGCAAGGTCTGAAGACATTTTTGATTGTCACAACCAGTTTGGGGGGTTAGTGTTACTGATATCTAGTTGGATAGAGGAAACATGCTGCTCAATATCTTGCAAAGCACAGGGAGGTCCCTCAAAACAAATTATCCAAATGTCAGTAATTCTTAGATTGAGAAACTAGGCATTAGCCTCTTTTTCCATGTTATATCCAGGCTCCTGGTTTTTTCTTCTGGATTTCCTTCAGAAAATTCTTCTTCTGTTATACAGAATAGTTTAGCCCTTGGCTGTAGTCTGGAAATGGTCTGTTTGTCCCCACAAAAATCTCACACTGAAATTTGATCCCCAGTGTTGGAGATGGATCCTAATGGGAGAGGATTGAGTTGGGGGACAACTCCCTCATGAAAAGACTAATGCCTTCCCGGGGTTGGGGAGTAGGTTCTTGTTCTGTTAGTTTTCTCAAAAGCTGGCTGTTAAAGAGGGCCTAACACCTCCACTCTTGCTCTCTTGACGCCTCTCTTTCCATGTTATCTGTTCACATGCCTGCTCCCTTTTGCCTTCTGCCACACCCTAAACCTCTCACCAGAAGCTGAGAAGATGCCAGTGCCATGCTTCTTATACAGCCTGCAGAACTGTAAACCCAATAAACCACTTTTTAAAATAAATTACCCAGCCTCAGGTATTCCTTTAGAGTAATACAAATGGACTACGTCACCCACGTTCTGACATCTGGGTACCAGACAACTTGAAAGTTCTGGTGAGGGAAAGGGCTATACGAGGCATGTGGCTGAAACACTTTCCCAAACATTACTTTCCCTAAGAGGAATTGTGGTGTGCACAAATTTCCCTACCTCATTATTCTTAAAATAAAAAAAGCAAATTAACTGAGATTTATAGAAATAATTTAAATTAATTTTAACTCAAAACTCAGTATTTAGTAGAGTAGTCAAAAATACATTATGCAACAAGTTCTAGGTCAATTTGAGTTAAAATAAATATGGACAACACATGTAGAGTACTTTAAATAGTGTACTGTCATTAATTATGTAAATATTATAAATTTAACATGTACTAAAATTGTGAGTAGAAATGCTGAAAAATTATAAGCTTTTTCAAAAGTTTTGTTAATGATAACAATCTTCTCCCTTTGCAAAATGTCAAAATATTACTTTTGTGATGCAAAAACATTATGCTTGGAGTAAGAATGTGTGTGGTGAGAGAGACTTTTGGTAGGAGTTATACTGATGTCATGTGAAATGACTATAAAATACTTTCTGAAGATGGTGTGATGATAATTTACATACAAATAATTGAATTTTGACAAGGACCTAAAACATTGCAACACTTTTGTTGAGCTGGATGAGTGTGGTCAAATCATCATGTTGGTCACATTTTGCACACAAGTTTTTAGTAAACCTCTCCACTGAAAGTTTCTTTCTCAGGTCCTAAGAAACAGCTGGAAGTTGGCATTGCTAGACTGAATCCGTTGGCCTACTGTCTGGGAATCTGAATAGCCCCAAAGGCATGGCTCTGACCCCAGTGGTAACTATCTGAGTCATAACCACCACATGGATTTAAATAGCAATTTAATTTCATATGTTTGGTTTCTTGCTTGTTTGTTTTTGAGCTTCCCTTTTATATAGCAGGTCTGTACTGTCAAGACTACATGATAAATATGTTTATGCCCAGCACAATAATCTTTATCACCAACAAAATGGTAATTTATTTCACACTTCATTACAGTTATCATTTGGTGAATTATTTTCAATGCTCAACTTAAAGTATCAGTAGATATTTATAAACACATGGAGGGTGTAGGGATATCATTTTTTTTTCTCAGCAGACTATCTGACATTTCTTAGCTAATGAGAGATTAAATGAGAAATCTGAGCACTGCATGGATCATCTCTGCCTATGAAGTATTGTTGATATTCTCAATTTCAACATGATCTCAAAACAACATTAAAGTCCCAGGAGGGACATACCATAAATTTAGAAACGGTCCATATCACATTTTAAAATCTTACATGTACAGGCTTAGTTATATAGACATTTCCCAAATCTTTTTTCTGATTATACTGTTGCTCCACACAAAAACATATAATAGTTCTCAGTATTAGAATTGAAAGAAGGATCTTTCTTTTCTTTGAACTGAAATAAGTTTCAATTTCTGAATTAGTTACTAGACATGCAATACCTATGGAAATTAAATTTTTAATTGCAATTGCTTTTGTATATAATGTTTATCCAATTAAATTATAAACTCATTGAAGACAGGCATGCTATCATTATAGGCATCGAGAAAAAGTAGCTGAGAATATTACGTTCTTAATGATTACTGGCTACTGTTAAATGTATGTGGCAAGATGTTACAGAAAAAACATCACAAGAGAAATAGTCATTTTATAAACAAAAATAAAAGGGAGTAGAGAAAGCCTCTGAGGTCTTAAAGAATTAGCAGTCTTACTACTTCTAGATGTAAGACAGAAAAAAAATAAACCTTTGAAAGACAAGAAACTCTTCAAAACCAAGTCTTATGTCAAATTGAGATTGTGGTTTTATAAGTCTGTAGCTCTAATTGGCAACCTCTAACTAGAGAGAGAGGTATGGAGGGATTGAAGGATGCAATAAAATAGAGCAAATTTGAGAATTACTTCTAGAAAAAAAAATTTATGCGTGAATATTGTTACATGGAGCTAACTAGAAGAAAAAGTAGTCATTAAGTTTTTGTGGAAAATATATTTCCAAATAAACCAAAAGTTGGGACTAAAATTTTCTTTATTCAAAATTAAAACAGACTTGGATCCTTTATACTTCTACAGGTAGGAGTATGTTCCAAAACACACCACCATGAGGAGGCATGTTAATGCCTATTTCAGATGTAGCCATGAAAGATAATGAACAAAGACCCTCCTTACTGGAGTCAGAACCAGAAGCCATATTAGAATACATAGAAAATGGAATCTAATTTGGGAACTTTCCCACTGCCAGTTCAAAACACTTTATTGTGCCTGCACCATAAAATACTTACAGACCAACAACTACTGCATGTCTTCCATCTGGAGTTGTATTACAGCTACTACCCCTACTCCAACCATGGAATATTAAATATGTATATGGAAAGGAGTGGTATATAACTGCCTCCTCAGTTCATAGGTCTCTGAACTGAAGGAGCTTTATGTTATCTCAAGACTTCAAGCTGAACAGAGTAAATGGATGGAAGATGGGGAATTAGTGGGTTCAATGTATAGAAGGAAGATTGAAACAATGGACTTTATGACCAGAGGGCAAATATGGAAGAAACTATGCTATATGTTAACCAAACCTATTTTTCCTTCCACTTGGGGCACAGAAGACATTTCCCACTCTTTCTTACAACAAGGTTGGTCCACATGACTTGGTTCTAGCTAATATGTGTTGAAGTGACCTATGCTACTTATAGGCCTGGCCTACAAAAGTCCCTCACCTGATTTCTCCATGCTACCTTTTCCCCTTGGGGATCATGTAGTAAAGACAATGCAGCCAACGATGGAGGAATCTGACTCCCCACTCCCCATGTGACTGTTTGGAGCAGAGCCACTCTATGTCTCCCCATCACCAATGACTACCTTGGACCGTGATGGGAGGAGCTCTCACTTTAATTGTGTTAAGCCACAAATTAAAAGTGTTCATTAATGTAGTCAACACAATCTGCCAAATATTTTGCTCTTAAGGAGTACTAGAAATAAAAGATAGTCTCACCAACAAAACAAGAAATGTGGTACGAATTCAATGTGTTGTTATAGACATGTTTCAGTAGAGTGTTCATTACAGTACATGTGCGCTATTTTCCACACATCCCTCAAACATGTTGATCTATTTTGTGGTTCTAAAATGATTTAATTAAACAATATTCAGTGATATTGATACTACCTCACCAATAGTTCTTAGTTTTAAAATTTTCTCTTAAGGTTCTTCATCAAGTATTTCTTCAGAATTCACAGGTCTTATATTCATATGTTCATTTGGGTGATAGCGAGGTCATACTACACCAGAAATGAACTTCAGAACAAGCAGTGTAATAACAAACTCTGTAGAACCCATCAAGGTCACTCAGTCCAAGCCAACCGCTCACATGAATGGCAAGTTGTTGAAAGCGCTCATATTCAATATCATAATATTGTGTACTTCTCATGTAATTTTACATTTACTTGTTGATTTATCATGTAAATATCATGTATTATATACCAACTAGGTGTCAGACATTGTGCTAAGACTAAGGGCACACTCATAGATAAAAGACTGTTTTCCAGGAGTCTTTCTGAACGTTGGAAACACACTGTTGGTCCCACTTATATGTTAGTAGTCTGCTGGTAGTTTGATAATTTTATGCAAAAACATGTTAGAATATTTTATATACATTTCACAAATATACAATGTAAGATTTATGATTATTCATAGTTATTTTCTGATGTTGCATGTTTAAAGATTTAGCATAAGCTACAAGGACTGACCTGTTTATCTTGACTAATGCAGTACTGTTAGGGTAGAGTTTGTCATCACTCATTTTTTAAAATTCTAGTGTTATTTTTTACAGTCTCTTAATTTTTTTACTTTTGGATTATATCATAATGTCATAAAAATAAACTGATGTCTCAATAGCTATTATTAAAATATAAAAGGAATCTATAACAAATATTTTAAATGAGGTTTTGTAGGAAACTAAATCCATTTTTCCTAACTCCTCAGAGGATTGTTTATTGTGAAGCTTTGTCAATGAGCAGTATAAATTCATCAAAGATTTCTTGTCATTTTCAAAGTACAGTGACCTTTCTCATATTCCAAATAGTATTCCCAGAGCAAGGGAAAATAATGCTTTTCTGTGTAAAAAGTCATAATTCAAAGGTACAAAACCAGATAAAAGTCACAGCATTGCTAAGAAGTTATAAAATATACACATTTTGTGAAAACTACTTCAGAGAGAGAAAAAAAATGTTCGATAGGCAAAATTCTTCAGCCTGAAGGCACATTTGTATATTGTATCAGTGACATACAATATGGAGATTCAATGATTATCTATGTACTAACAGATATTTTATATTGAACTTGGATAGGGTTGACTTTTAATTTAAATAATATTTATTTTGAGAAGCACAATATAAACTGGAAATATAATTTGGTTAATAATTGTCACAGTTTCAACTATTTTATCAACAAGGAAAGGCATTGCCACATAGACAAAAGAGGTTGCACAAAAATGATAATCTACTTACCACATCGATTAGAGTCAATAGCTGGAAGTCAAAAATAAGTTTCCTAATCTTGATTAGGCAATGAAGAAAATAATCAACAATTAAAATATGATCTCACTCTGCTTCTAAAGGTTTGCTTCTTTAGCATGGTGTGTGCATCCATGCTAAAGTATGCTAAACGTCAATGGCAGGTACATAAATATCTGACAGAAAGAAAGAGAAGATTTATTTAAAAATAATTTCTTCAGGTGACTGATAATGTCAAAGAAATATTCAAGATTCTGAGTAACAAAACTTAATAATTTAGAACCAAGCCATCACCATTTTAAGAACCAGACTATCCGAATTTCTTAAAAGACTTGAACTGTATTCAAAATTACTTCATTGTCAAGAAATTGACTTTTTACTGTCACTCTTTGAAAAAACCAACCATATATTACTGTACATATTTAGGAATATCATTACATTTTTAAACAGAACATAAAGAAATGTTTTCATTCACTCACATTCAATTCACAAATTGAGAGGTCGATTAAAAAATAGTTGCTATTACCACCCAAGTTAAGACTCTCCAACCACATTCTACTGAATGAGTTGTGGTCAGTGCTTAGTATCTGACAGAAAGGTGAGTGGTCATCATTGAAAGAGAACAAGGACTCCTGGTTCAATCCAAATAGTCAGAAATATCTCAGAACTATCTGAGAGACCATATCAAATACCTACTGTCTTTCGTCTTTCTCAAAGGCCTTTCATTTCAAGTCAGTTTTCTAAATTAGGGGAAGTTGAGAGACACCAGAAATTGATCTGGTTAAAGCCATTGACTATCAAATTGAAGATAGAAACAAATCTTAACTACCAATTTTAAAATAAGATGCTCTGTTAATTAAAATGAAGATGAGCCATTAAAATATTCAAAATAAGTGGTTTATTTTTGTCAAGTTCCTGCTAAAGAGTCTTTGGATAGACTGCTTCTGACTGCCTCCATCCAGACCCTAGAGACATCACAAGAAAAAATTTTCCAGCCCTGACTTGACAACTGTCCAGAAGACTTTTCAGACCCTCTATGTGGCTCTCCTTACGTTGTACTCTTTGCCCTGGTTTCCAGAAGCCTAGATTATTAACCAAGACTCTAGAACAAGAAGAAATCAAGTCTATATATATCTAGTCCAGTTTGCTTTACATTACATGACGCTTCCTCTTTAGGAAACTTTCTCATTTTGGACCAAGCTCTTTATTCTCATTTTCCTTTGGCTGGGACACTTGTATTAGCCAGAGAACAATTTCCAGAGGCTAATGTAAATGCTTCAAGGGGCATGACACCTGTCAATCCCTTTCTCGATAAGCTATCATTTGCCAAGGTCTTTTTGAACACTTACACACCAGGAGTTTTGATGACAGATACAACTGAACATCCATGAGCATATAAATGTCAATGATCAAAAATGCACATTGATTTGTATTCTCATTCAGTACCAATTCAGCACAAAGTGGATATATCAGTTGAGGGGTTAAAAAAAGAAAGACATGGCATCTTCAAGAGGATTTCACTGAAAGTAATTGTACTAAAAAAAGTATTTACAGAGGTGTAATCAGGGTCATAGGAGGTTACATGGCTAGGCATCTAGGAACCAGCAACAATGCCATTATTACTTAGGCCTAAAGGAGAGGGAACTGGGTCCCTAGTGTTTGAGGAAAGTCTGGTCTCCTGAAGGAATCTCAGCCATAAAGAAATGAAGCTACTGCCAGAACATCAGCAATGCATGGGAAAAGTGTCAGGGTTAAATACCCTCAGCTCTCTTTCTATTCTCTAGGGTCTTAATCTATTCTCCCAATTGGCCAAACCCAACTGGTAGACAGAGGGCCAGAGTGCCTGAGCGTTGCTTAGTCTTCTAGGACACAAGTAAGCACAGAGAGTGGCTGCAAGAGTGGTTGTAGTTCCTAGAACAACTGGCATGTTGTGTTTGATTTGCTTTGTTCATTTCTGGTACCTGGATACTTACCATGTTTCAGGTTTCTGGTTTCTCTGTGGAAAGGATTTCGATTTTTTCTTGCTTGAATGGCTCTTTCTGCCTGACTGCACTGCTCTCTCCAGGATTTCATACATAGCCTGACATCCAGCTGCAGCCTCATTAAATAACACAGGACTCTAGGTTCTTAATGCCAAGATGTGGCATACATTATTTTTGAATAAATTGTTCATGGCGACATTCACTTTTCAGAGGAAGGGTGAAAATTACTGATTTAGAGATGGAGACTTCCAGTCCTCCGATTGCATCTCAATTACAGTATTTGTCTTTCTTCAAGCCTACCAATCAGAGGCTGCAACTCTCACTGGAAATGTACAATATTTATTGGAACATTTTACATTTGTCATAAATAATTATGAAACCCAATGGCTACTATTTATTTAGTGTCCACAAAGTTCTCAGCATAAATATTCCTGATTCTCACAAAATAGGTAGTAGCAATCCCATTGTAAAGGTGAGACAACCAATGGTTAGAGAGCTTCCATCACTAGCCTAAGATCACACAGTCAGTAAAAAACTAACCATTTGTAAAGAATCATCTCAGGATATGTGTATCACTTTTTACCATACAGATTTCAGGGTCAATGATCACAGGTTCTTGGAGAGGTCCTTCTCCAGTCGAGACTAGACCAAAGGCTACCAGTATGAATAATGGGAATATTCTACTGTATGAAAGAGGCTTATTCATGTGTTGCGTATAAAATTTTTAATGAAGTCTTTCTGGCCACCCTGTTGCAAATTATATAGCTACCCCCACCTCTGGCTGTAGACCCTTTTGTCCCCCTCCCTCTGCCATTCCTCCTATTCTCCTTTTGTTATTTATTCTTCTCACCTTACTAAATTGGAAGCTCTGTGAAGTCAGAGGTTTTCATTGCCACATCCCTGGTGCTTAGAATAGTGCCTAACATATAGTACATGCTAATAAATATTTATGCATGAATAAAGATCTATTTATCTATTTTAATCCTTATCCTTAAGAATCCCAGAATGTGTTTTCTCTGGCTACTTATACTCTAGGATTCTAAGACAATTAATGATTTTCTGGTATTTATAATCAATAGGAAGTAGACTTAAGTCTATGAAATCAACTTCATGAACAATAATAAAAAATATCAGAGAAATTCTTGTTGTCTTTCATTCTGATATTGGAAATCCTACTTTATTATCATTCTTTCCCAAAGATCTTCATTTTCTGACATTTTCTTGACTGAATTATACCTCTATAGCTGTCCAAGGCCATTTATCCTTAAGAAATGTATACTGTATGAAATGGAACATTTTCAGAAATGGGAAATCTGAAGGTCTATGATTTTTCTCTGTTGGTGGCATAATTAAGTAGAAATGTGGGTATGTATTTATGTGAAGTACACAGATGCAGAAAGGATGGGCTGTGTGCAGAAATATGTAAATAAATAAATGTTTAATTTCATTTTGAAGGTCCAAAACCCTATTTGAAGTTAACCACAAATAAGAGGATTTATTCATAACCTACACAAGTCTTTTTAAAATCCTAATTATGCACACTTTTTAAGAAGTGCCAAATGGTGATTATTTGAAGGGAGATGGGAAGGAAACAAACCTTGAAAAGGACATATCTTTCCCTTAAGTCAAAACTGACTGCACATACACATATTTAGTTTTAATTACAAAAAAGGGCCTCTGTTTCTTATCCATAAAATATGAGGCATTCTGATGTCGTTTTTTCTTTTTGACTTAGAATAAAAAAATTAACTTTGACTTAAGAAAGTCACAGATATATATCAACCTTAACTCTGTTGCTAATTAATGTTATCAAAAGACCTAGCGGTATTATTCTGCAGCCTTTTTATCTTTGTAGGATGGGTAGCTTTAAATAGCCTCCCATCTCCTATTACAAGTTGGATGTCATCTAAAAACTGAGTAATAGCAACAACTTTTCCTAGTAAAAATACTGCAGCCTTTTCCTCCGGAGTATGAAGTAGAAGAAGATAAACAGCCACATAATTATCTAATGCTCAGTTTTTTTCCCCAAGGTAGCTGGAAGGTCAAGATTAGCTGGAAAAGAAGTACCAGAATAATATTTTTCTGCTTTGACAGAAAGCAAAAAACTTTTTTTATCTGAACCTCTTTAATATAAATATGCACATATTCTTTATTTTTATACGTACTCACAGACACACACATTCACAAACAATGATTGCATACCACTTTGATTTTTAAAAGAAACATTCTCTGCATTACTTAGCCATGGATATTAGCATTGTTTGAAAGTTTTCAGGATGAATTGGTTTTTAGATTGTACTGCACTTTGCTGTTCTTTCTTTCTTTCCAAACTCCAGTTTTGGTTTAGGATAAGTTTAAAGGGACTAGGAAATAAATTGCAGGAAAAAATTGATAGGGTTTTTGGTAAAATGTCTCCAAGAGTCTTGATAGACTTTGAAGTGAAATTCCTTCAGGATAAGCCACAGTATGCACGCTATAGTTGTGCTCTAGATGACAGTTTGCACTGCATATCATCAGGAGATATATTTAACTATGTGCAGATATATAAATGATTCTTATCTTTTCTAAATGTACTTATAAAATCATGTCTTCTAAATGCAACCACCATTATTCTCAAGGTATTTTATTTTTTTATATTGTTAGGAAAATCAATTTATCCTATAAATGACAACTAGTTTTAGCAGATGTATGAGGTAAACATTTTTCTTTTAAGAATTAAGAATAGATTGCAATGTTTTGTTTTCAATATTTTAAAAGATTTAGAAAATACTATAAATAAGTGCACATGGGAAATTTATAAAAGGCTTGTGAGCAATTTTCTAGGAATGAAAATGGAAACATGCAAAATAATTTCACAATCTTACACAAAAAGAACAAGAATGGCATTTGTGTGACCAACTCTGGCAGTCAAAGATTACATATCCTACAATAATTTGTAGTGGGATTAGAAAAAAAATTATTGATGTATGATTTCATTTTTACCATGAATCGAAAAGCATAGAACTCATGGTAGGAAATTGGAGTTTTTAAAGCATATTTTAATGGTTTATGATAGCTATTGTATAAATAATCAGTATTTGGAAAAATACTTTAATGAAGCATTTTCCTCTTTCCTAACAAACTAAATTGCTTATTATTTTGGACAGTAATACCACTGTACTTGTTAGGTAATTTACAGTAAACACACATCCTCTTAATCACATCACAGAAGCTTAAAAAGATTTGTAAAACCATTAAAAAATCAATACTTAGCTTTTAGGTGATTAATTAATAGTGTGTGAATGCTTGAAGTCTATATTACCCAGCCTGCATTAGGTCGCATCATAATATCACTATCAATGGGAACAGCACACAAAGTAACATGATATAACTAGGTGGGGAATGCTGACAAGAATATATCAACCCCTTCTTCCTCATGAGAATATTCCATTAAAACATGCTTTTTTGGTTAGAAATATGATGCGGTTATTTTTAAGTTACATATAGTAATGCAAGAAAAAACTGTTGTTGGTAAATAAAACATAGAGAAAAGATAATTGGGGACGTGCCAACGCTTTTTAATTGTTCAGGCAAAAGACCATGATCCATACAATGGCATGACATCAAACTGGGGGCTCTAAGGATTGGGGAATGGGATTTTATTGTTTTCTTCTCAAAAGTTTAAAAAGTCTTCCGCAGAATAAATTATATTATCCTAATTTAGTTCGGATTTGTTTTATTCTGTCTCTTTTCCAGTACTTCTCTCCTCTTTTAAAACTTTCTCAATTACGTTAAATGAGATTTCTATTGGAAAGTATAATTGGATACTGGTCTTTGCCTTCAAGAATGTTCAGTTTAGTTGGAGAATAGTGCATAAAGTAGAACATTGTTAACAACAAAGGAGTAATTAAAACAGAAAATGCTTTATGTTTCGAGAGAGCAAAAACCCTTATATAAATTTAAAACATGTGTATAATTTTTAAAACACCAATTTATGAATATAAAATTAAATATGAAAACTTCTACTTTGGGCTATGACTTCAGTCAGATCTAGGCTCTTAAGAACTACCAGCAAAGTCAAGTACTTATTTAGAAAAAAGATCTGTTTAAAGGCGCTAGAGAACTGTTGTCTCAACCAAGACTTGTGGGGAAAAAAAATTTCTGAGAGAGGGAAACCATGTAGAGTTGAGAAGCAGGACATTTGCAGACTATAGACATAGAGCAAAAGATATAGACTCCAAAGTTTCGGATAAAGAGTCTCTGCTAGAGATAGAATAATCAATAGAGAATTTTGGCAATCTGTGAAAGCAAAGAAACAAAAATTACAATCTTGAGGAGATAAGATCCTAATAAAGACAAAAATCAATAGCAAAAGATAACCAAAAAAACTTTTTTTTTTTTTTGCAAATTAAGCTGTATACTTCCAAATAATTTATTGGCCAAATAAAAAAGTAAAATAAAGCAAATTTTTTGACTGATAATAAAAATAAGTCATATCAAATTTAGAAGCTGTAGGTAAAGCCAGGGTAAGAAGAAAATGTGCAGTCTTATATTAATATGTTAGTAGAAAGTCTGGATTTTGATGATTTAACTGACTGCTTAAATAAATTATAAAGAGAACAATAAATTGACCTTGATAAAAATAAAAAGAAGACAAGATATGTAACAGAAGAAGGGACTAAAATTAAAAAATAAAAATTGCCAGGCTCGGTGGCTCAGCCTGTAATCCCACGCCTTGGGAGGCTGAGGTGAGTGGATTGCCTGAGCCTGCGGGTTCGAGACCCGCCTGGGCAACTTGGTGAGACCTTATCTCTACAATAAATCAAAAAATTAGCCGGGTGTGGTAGTGCGTGCCTGTAGTTCCAGCTACTCGGAAGGCTGAGGCGGAAGGATCGGCGGAGCCAAGCAGGTTGAGGCTGCGGTGACCGGGAGCGGCCACTGCACTCCAGTCTGGGTGACAGAGTGAGGCTCCAACTAAAAATAAAAATAAAAATAAAAAAAATAAAAATAAAAAATAAAAAATTGTCAAAATATGATTCTTTGAGATGAATAACTAAAATTGTCCAAAATGTAGAAAGACTAAGTAATAAAGAAAAAGCTCAAGTGTGTGTGTGAGAGAGAAAAAACTAATGACCAATATCAAGAATTAAAGGGGAGAAATTACCAAAGAACCTTCAGATATTTAAAATATAATACAAGAATATTATAGACATCTTATGTCAAAAATAAACATTTAGATGGAATAAACAACTTGCTAGAAAAATAAAGTTTGTCACCTCTGAAACAATAAGAAAATGCAAGTACTTCTATATCTATCAATGGAATAAAATCTATAATTAAAATCTTCCTCTCCTGTTACCTCCCAATACACACAATATTTTAATTAATAAATAGAAACAACCTTACAGAAAAATTTACAAAGAATAAAACAACAAGAGAGATCACTCCTAACTTGGTTATGGTACCAGCACACCCTTCATAACTGAAGCTGAATAATTGCGACAAAGGAAATTCTCAGGCTCATCTCTTTTGTGAAAATAGATTTAGAAATATTAAACAAAATAATACCCAAAGTGAGGAAAAGGCTTTTGATAAAAATTTAACAACTTTCATAATCAAAACTCTGTTTTAAATTTTTTCAAAAAATTTACTTATTTATTATAGAGTTGTGGGGTGGGTACAAGTGAGGATTAGCTATATAACCAGGCTGCATGCATGGGAAGTTTGGGCTTTTAGCTTGCACTCACTCCCATGGCAGTGGACCAGGTACCTATTGTGTTGTCTAGACTTCTTCCTCCCTCTCTCACCTAGCAGTGCCCAGCAACTGCCAATCCAATGCTTGTACCGTTGTGACTAGTGTTCAGAGCTCACTTATGAGTGAGAACATGCAGTATTCAGTCCTTTGTTTCTGTGATAGCTCACTTAGTATGGATGGTCTCCAACTGCATCCAAGTTGCTGTGAAGGCCATTATTGTATTCTTCTTTTTTGCTACAGAATACTCCATCATGCATATATACCATATTTTCTTTATCCAGCCCAATTTCAATGGGTAACAAGGTCAGTTCCATGTTTTTGTTATTGTGAATACTGCTGCAATCAACATGTGTGTGCCGGTGACTTTTTGATAGAGTAATTTATGTTCCTCTGGGTATATCCCTAGGAGAGGGGTTGCCGGATTGTATGGAAGCTCATTTTTTTTGTTGTTCTTTGGGAAATCACCACACTGCTTTCCATAGAGGTTGAACTAGTTTTCATACTCACCATGAATGTAGAAGCGTTTCCTTTTCTTTGCAGCTGTGTCAGCACCTGTTTTTGACTTATTAGTGATAGCCACCCTTATTAAAGTTAGGTAGTATCTCATTGTAGTTTTGATTTGCCTTTCTCTGATGATTAGTGAAGCTGGGCATTTTTTCATGTGTCTGTTGGCTACTTGTATGTCATCTTTAGAGAAGTGTTGTTCATGTCTTTTGCCCACTTTTCAATGGGATTATTTTTTTTCTTTCACTTTGTTTGAGTTCCTTGTAGATTCTTGATGTTAGGTCTTTGTCAGATGCATAATTTGCAAATAATTTTTTTTTCCCATTCTGTGGGTTGTCTCTTTACTCTGTTGGTTTCTTTTGCTGTGCAAAGGCTTTTCAGCTTGATGAGATCCCACTTGTCCTTCTTAGTTATAGTAGCACTTAATCTAAATTTCATGTAACTAGAACCAATAATAAAATACATTGGGTTTTTTGGAGGCGTCTGGGTTCTTTCACTTAACATAATGCATTTGTTATTCATTAATATTGTTGTGAATATCAGTAGGTTTTAAATTTTTACTGCTGAATATTGGTATTCCATTAAGGAGATATACTACAGTTTATATATTCATCTATTGATAAACTCTTGGGCTGTTTTCAGCTTCTGATTATACAAATAAAGATGCTATAAATATTCCTGTATAAGTCTTTTTATGTGCATATGCTTTCATCTCTCTTGCAGAAATACCTTGGTGTGGCATAGGTGGGACACACATAAATTATATATTGCCAGGCTCGGTGGCTCAGCCTGTAATCCCGCGCCTTGGGAGGCTGAGGTGAGTGGATTGCCTGAGCCCGCGGGTTTGAGACCCGCCTGGGCAACTTGGTGAGACCTCATCTGTACAATAAATCAAAAGAAAAATTAGCCGGGTGTGGTAGTGCGCGCCTGTAGTTCCCTCTACTTGGAAGGCTGAGGCAGAAGGATGGCCGGAGCCCAGCAGGTCGAGGCTGCGGTGGCTGGGAGCGGCCACTGCACTCCAGTCTGGGTGACAGAGTGAGACTCCGACTCAAAAATAAATACAAATAAAAATAAATAATAAATAATATATTCAAAATGTTAATAACCTGTGTGGTGTCAGAAAGTCTTCCATTTTCTTTGGATTTTCTAGTTTATTTGCACACAGCTTTTTATAATAATCTTTGATAATCTTTTGAATTTCTTCAGGGTCAGTTGTGACTTTGCCTTTTTGTTTCTAATTGCCTTTATCTGGATTTTCTCTCCCTTTTTTTTAAGTCAGTCTGGCCATGGGATCATCAATCTTATTTATCCTTTCCATAAACCAGTTTTTGGTCTTGTGGATCCTTTCTATGATATTTTTGTCTTCTATGTCCTGCAATTGTGATTTTATCTTGGTGATCTGGAGTCTTCTGCTGAAGTTAGGATTTAGATGATCTTGACTTTCCAGCTCCCTTAGGTGTGACATTAGGCTATTTACTTTTGATCATTCTGTTTTCTTAACGTGTGCATGCAATGCTATGAATTTTCCTCTTAACACTGATTTCATGGCATCTCAGAGATTCTGATAAGATGTGTCTTTGTTTTAGTTTGTTGCCAGGAAAATTTTTATTTCTGTCTTAATTTCTATGTCGACCCAGAAGTTGTTCAGCAGCATGTTGTTTAGTGTCCCTGTCTTTGTGTGTTTTGGGAGGATTTTTGGTAGTGATATTATTTTTATTCCACTGTGATCTGAGAATTTGCATGGTATTATTTTGAACTTTTGAAATTTGTTCATGCTTGATTTATGTCCAGGGATATAATAGATCTTGGAGTATGTTCCATGTGTTGATGAGTACAGTGTATACTCAGTAGATGTTGGGTGAAGTGTTCTGTAGATGTCTATTAAATCTATTTGATTGAGCATTGAGTTGTGGTTCCAGATCTCCTTGTTGGTTTTTTGCCTCAATGATCTATCTAAAGCTGTTAGTGGGTTATTTAGGTCTCTAAGTATGATTGCGAGCCAATGTCCTCTCTTAGATTACTTAGTAGTTGTTTTATAAAATCTGGTGCATATATATTTAAGATGGATATTTCTTGCTGTGTATGTTCAGTTAACCCTGTACTTGCCTATACTTTTGTGATAGGTATAACCATTCTATGCATATATATTGGGTACATATATAAGATGGATATTGGGTGTTGGGTGCATATATATTTAAGATGGATATTTCTTGCTCTATATGTTCAGTTAACTCTGTGCTTGCCTGTACTTTTGTGATAGGTATAACCATTCTTTTTCTTTTTCCATTGCTCAACACCTTCTTAAATGTTCAGACACTTCTTAAGTGTCCCCTGAAGGACTGGTCTGGAGACAACATATTCTCTTAGGGATTGGATGTCTGGGAATGATTTTTGTTCTCCATCAGTGATGAAGTTCAGGGCAGGTTAGGAAATTCTTGGCTGGAACTACTTATCTTTTAGAAGGTTAAAAACTGGACTCCAGTCTCTTCTGTCTTGTGTTTCCACAGATAAGTCTGGAGCAATTCTGATGGGTTTTCTCTAAAAGGTAGTCTGACTTTTCTTTCTTGCCGAATTTAGGATTTTAAAATTTCATGCTTATTTTGTGGAGGCAGATTACCACATGCCTTGGGGATGGCTTTCTCATATGATACCTTGTGGATGTTCTGAATCTTTTGTGCTTGAATGGTCATCTCTTGCAAGATATGGGAAGTTTTCTTGAATGACCTCATGGAATGGTTGTTCCATGGTATTTTTAATTTCTCTGTCTACTTTAGCTTTAGAGATACCAGTTAGTTATAGATTTGGCTTCTTGACATTGTCCTACATCTCTTAAAGACTTGCTTCTTCTTTTTAAGCTTTTGTACTATGTTGCTGACAGACTGGATTAGTTCCATATTTTGGTCTTCAGTCTCTGAGATTATTTCCTCTGCTTGGTTGACCATGATACCTATGCTTAATGTGTTTTTAATGTCCCAGATGAAGTTTTTCATTTTCCTTATTTCAGAGTGGGATTTTTGGAAACTGGCCACCTCCGCTTTTACTTCCTGTATTACTTCAATGCGTTTCACTTCTAGTTTCTTTTGGTTCCTGTTCACTTTTGCCATCCAGTCTCTGATTTCTGTACCTGTCATCTGGGGCAGGTCATTCTACGGGGAGGTTCCATTTTCTTGTACTCTGGTGGCTTCTTTTTCAGGTGCTATCTCTTTAGGATTCTGAGGGTTGCCTGTATTTTTTGATGATTTTTTCTCATTTGTGACAAGCTTCTCATTGTTCTCTATAATTTCTTTTTTGATTTAAAGCTCTAAAGCTATTCAATTATCCTTTTTTTTCAGAGTTTTTCCGTGGTTTAATATGTCCCTTAGTGAGAGAGGGACATTCACATTTGCTCTTTGCTCCACCTTGTGGTAGGTTTTTGTTATTGCAGGAGTTCTCACTCACTGCTAACCTTGTTGGACCTCTGTTAGTACTCCGTGGGTAGCGGAGCAAGGTGGACGGTCTCCCATATGCTGACTGTGGCCTACAGCCCAGGTGCCTTCCCACTGAGTGAGTGTTTTGTGTCTTTCGTGTTGCACGCTCCCTGTTCAGGTCTTGAAATAGAGTGGGTTTTCTGCCATGGAGTAGGAGGAAGCAGGCGATTTCCTGCTGGGACACAGGGCTTGGGGGGATTCTTCCTAGTCTGGCTAGGGGGATGGCGACCAGCTCTTGGTGGTGCACATCTGTCAGATTCACTCTGCAGGTGTACATTCCCTGGAGTCACCAGTCTGGTAGAAATTTCCATTCACTGTGGTTGCTGCAGTGTGGGTCTTTCTCCCATTCTGCTTGGACAGCAATTGCTCAAAGTCCTGTGCCTATCCAGAACTCCTCCTGTGTGGGACCAATGACTCATGCATGACTGGGAGGGGGTGAACTACCTCAAAGCCTCTTTGGCTCACTCATCTACTTTTGTCTGCAAGGTAGTTCTTCAGTTCTTGTGTGAGAATGGGGCGCAGTGGGGGATGGGACCCCTGAATTTCTGCATTTGCCATCACTTTCTTGGGTTGGGGTTCTACATGTTCAAAGAAACATTTACTGGGTGGAGGGTGTTTCATATGTTCAAAAGTTTTCAAGGGCCCTCTATTTAATATTTGGCAGCTGGGTCCCTATTCTCTGCCTTACTTTGTGAGAGCTGCACCAGTATGCTGTTCCATGGTGGCCATCTTGGATCCCTCACCTTTTTCACTCTCTTAACAGCATCTTTTAAAGAGCAGAAATTGTTAATTTGGAGGAAACCTAATTTTTAGATTTTTTTCCTTTATAGATTGTGCTTTTAGTATAACAGCTATGGACTCATTGCTTAACCAAGATCACAAATTATTTTCTCCTATGTTTCCTTATGGAAATGTTACAGTTTTATGCTTTACACTTAGGTGTTAAGTTTTATATATGGTTCAAAGAATGAATTGAAATAATTTCTTTCTGTTTCTCCCTCTTTCCTCCTCATTTCTCTTTTTATCTCTCTGCCTTTGTCTCTTTCTTACTTCCTTTCTGCACATAGGTATCAATTTATTTGTTGAAAAGATACTCCTTTATCCACTTTATTCCTTTTTTATCTTGATCAATAATCAGTAGTCTCTAGTATTTTTTACCATACTAAAAAATCAATTTCCTCTATATTTTTGGGCCTATTTCTGGACTCTCTTTTGTACCATTGATTTACTTATCTATGCAGACCTAAATACCACATTGTATTGCTACTATAGAATTAAACTAAATGTTGCAATCAAGTAATGTTTGTCATCTATTTTTTTTCCCCAAAAATTACTTTCAGTTATTTCATGTCCTTTGCATTTCTGTTTGAATTTTAGAGTGACCTGGTCAATTTCTACAAAAAAGCTTGCTGGAATTTTGGCTGGTATTGTCTTGAATCTGTGTGGAAGAATTGAAATCTTAACAATAGTCTTCCAAGCAATTAACAAAATGCATCTCTTCATTTATGTAAAGCTCATTTAATTTATCTCAGGAATGTTTTGTAGTTTTCAATAAATGGGGTTTTCATATCTTTTGTCAGATTAATTCCTAAATATTTCATATTTTAATGTAATCATAAATGTTTAAAAAGTTAATTTTCATTGTTCCATTCTAATACCATATCTAGAAATACAATTGATTTGTTATTTGTTGATTGTTTTACCCTGCAACTTTGCTGAGCTCTTATTACTTATAATTGATTTCATTGAATTTTCTGCATAAAAGATCATATTGTCTGTATATACAGTTCTGCTTCTCTTTTTCCAATCTGGATGCCTTGTATTTCTTGTCCTTGCCTTATGGCATTGACTAACTCCTTCAGTTTAATGTTCAACAGAGTGATGAGAGCAGACATTTTTGTATTAGGGAAAAAATCACTTGGTATTTTGTTATTAAATATGATGCAAATTGTAAGTTTTTATACTTGTACTTTATCATGCAGAGGACGATATCTTTATTACTGGTCTTGAGCAATTTGACCATGCTGTGCTTTAGTGTATGGTTTTTTTTTTTCATTTTTCTTTTTGCTTGGGTTTAACTGAGTCTCTCAGATTTATAGGCTTATAGTTTTAAAGAATTGGAATCTTTTTTTACCATTAATTCTTTAGATTTTTTTCTCCATTTCCTCTATTATCCTCTGGAGACTTCAATTACATGCATACGATGCTTGAAATTATTCCATAGCTCACTGATTTTATATTTTAAATTATTTTTCTCCATGTGTTCAGTTTTGTAGAGTTTTTATTGCTGATCTTTCCTTTAGCAATGTATAATTTGCCATTATTTTCATCCTATGCATTTTTATTCCAGACATTGTAGTCTTCATCTCTAAAAGTTCAATTGTAACTTTTTTTTTAATGTTTCTTTTTCAACTTTTTGAATGTATGGAATACAGTTTTAATATCTGTTTTAATGTCATTGTTGGCTAATAACATCTGTATCAGTTCTGTGTTAGTTTCAATTGAGAGATTCTCCTGCATATTATAGTCATATTTTCCTATTTCTTTACATGCTCATTAATTTTTAATTGGATCTCAGGCATTGTGTATTTTTATCTTGTTGGGTAATGATTATTATTTTATGTTTATACATATTCTTGAGCTTTGTTCTGGAAAGCAATTACGTTGTTTTTAAATCACTTTGATCCTTTGGAATCTTGCTTTAAGATACATTGGGCAGGACCAGAACAGTGCTTGGTTTAGGGAAAATTGTCCACCACTAGTAAGGCAAGAACTTTTTGAGAACTCTTCCCAGTGCCTTACAAAACATGAAGCTTTCTAGTCTGGCTGATGGGAACAGGAAGTATTCTTGACCCTTTGTAAATGCCAAGCCCTCTTTCCCTCTATTTCTTTCAGATGGTTCTTTCCTTGGTTTCTCACACACATGCACTGATCAGTATTGAAGCAAAATCTGCTACAGATTTCTGGCGTTTTCTCTTGGTGCAGCTCTCTCTTATCCATTACTCTGTTCTATGAACTCTGGCTGCCTTGGACTCCCAGACTTTCAGCTCCACCTCTTCAATTCAAGGGGTTTGTCAGGTTCCACCCAGGTTTCTCCTCCATTTCTGTGTTGAAGTTGGAAAGTTTTCTCGTGGCAGTAAGCTGGAGTTTTATGAGACTCATTTCATTTTTCCAAGTCTCTCAGACATCGCCATACTTCACTGCCTGAATTAAGTGTTTTGGAAACTTTAGTTTCACATATTTTGTCTGGTTTTGTGTATTTTCTTGTTGTTGTTTCAGGTAGGAGGGTAAATCTGGTTGCCACTACTTCATCTTGAATAGAAGTAGAAGTCTTTTCTACTGGTGTTTTAGTTATGAATTCCGTTTCTACGATTTTATGGTTACCTAGTCTACAAACTTTCAGATATCTAAGCTTAAAATATTTACTATCCTACTAAAGAATAATAAAACTAAGATATTTTAACTCCTATTAGTCCCTTCTGATTTATATGTTGATCTATTATATGTATTTGAGTCAATCTTTTTTTATTATCCCTTCAAAGTATTGATTGCTATTATTATACAATCAATATTTGTTCATATTTGCCCAAATGTTCAACATTTTCTCTCTTCACTATTTCTTTTGGGGTAATTTTTCCTTCTCTTAAAGTGACTTTTGAAGAACCATCTGTGATAGATCATTTTTTGGAGTAAAAATTTTTTTAAATGTCTTTACCATCACTTTTAAAAGGTGGTTTCACTGGGTATGTAATTCTTTCATTACAACTACTCTGCTTGGGCTTTTTGAATTTTTAAATTTTTCTGAGTCTTCCTCTTTTAAAAACTAGTTATTTCTGAAGAGCTTATCTTCAGAGTTATGTAAGTTTTCTATAGAGTTGGAGGGTGGGTTGTAGCAGAGAGATAAGCAAGAGAGGGCTTCCTCTGCTTAGGCATCTCATTTTCATTGGGTGCTATGTTTTTTCCCTTCTCTGTATTCTTGTTTGCCCTGCCATTCAGGATCTGGTGGCACCTAGGGTAAGCACTAGGTCCCAAGTTTGTTTACCTCTCTTGTTTTACACTTTCACCTTTTTTTAATTCCCCTTGAAGATTTATTTTGCTTTCCTACCAGCAAAGCAGGGCATTTAAAGAGATATTTAAACAAAATAGTTTTGAATCAATTTAAGTAACTTAAGTTAAGGACAAAGTTTCTAGCAATCTAGTCTGCCTTATTATCAGAAAAGGCAGTATGGGAAGACCTTGTGAATTCTGTTTGTGTACCTTTGTGTTTACTCTATTAGACTCGGAACTCCATCCAGGTTGAGACTGTATTTTATTTTATTTTTTGATTCCCTAAAACTAGCAAATCACCTAATATGAAGTACATACTTATGAATATTTGAACTTTGAGAGGATTGGCAGGGGGAACTCAAGCTGTTACAACTTTTGAGAAGCAGTGAGCAGCCAACATTTTAAAATTTGGAGGAGATGTAATATATCATCAGGAATGAAGAGAGGTCACTGGGCATACAAATTAGAAGGTAATTTTGAGCCGGGCTCGGTGGCTCAGCCTGTAATCCCGCGCCTTTGGGAGGCTGAGGTGAGTGGATTGCATGAGCCCGCGGGTTCGAGACCCGCCTGGGCAAGCAAGACCTCATCTCTACAATAAATCAAAAAAATCAGCCGGGC
>CAUYQG010109838.1:0-44712 GCA_963574415.1 Tarsius wallacei | reverse complement strand
CATCCCGCTCTCCAGATGAGAAGTCCGAGGCTCAGAGAGCTGACACGGCTGGCCCAAGGTCACGCAAGCAGTTGGAACTTGACTCAGGACTTAAATCCCCATCTGAGCCGGGCTCGGCGGTTCAGCCTGTAATCCCACGCTTTGGGAGGCTGAGGTGAGCGGATTGCCTGAGCCCGCGGGTTCGAGACCCGCCTGGGCAACTTGGCGGGACCTCATCTCTACAATAAATCAAAAATCAGCCGGGCGTGGTAGCATGCGCCTGTAGTTCCAGCTACTTGGAAGGCTGAGGTGGAAGGATCGCTGGAGCCCAGCAGGTCAAGGCTGCGGTGGCCGGGAGCAGCCACTGCACTCCAGTCTGGGTGACAGAGTGAGACTCCAACTCAAAAAAAAAAAAAGAAAAATATTCAGAATAGGTATTAATTTTAATAGAGGGAGGGAAAGCTTATTTAACCAGGAGACTCATTGTATGGATATTGTTGTCATTCTGTTTTAGGTGGGCAGGACAGTTAAAGTCTTAAAAAATCTAGTCTTTCCTCCCGGGTCAAACCTAAAATAACTGTAAGTTTATCAGTTTGATAGAGCTTCTGATGTCACACTGTGATATAGAAGTAGAAATCAGTAAATTGAAAAATATGTTGAGAAAAAAATAATCTGGAGTATCACCAGGGACTCTTTTATATTCTGCAGCTACACTTTCTGGAATCAAAAACGTAGACCCACAAGAAGTAGCAAGTTTTCCTAGGCAGAGATATAGTTCAAGAGACAACCCACAGGTTAAAGATGCTCACAGAGACCTATTGTCACCACTCAGTGCCATTGGTTTTGACCTAATGCACAGCTCTGTCATCATACTGAATTTCCTGTGTTCATGTGACCTCTATTCCAACACCTTGTACTCTTGCTTTGAATCTGTATCATTTTTACTTGATAACGTTCATTGATTAGTTGATTAATATATGATTAATATACTTCTTATGTTATTAGGTATTCCAAAAATAAACTTGCCATCTGTATGTAGCCTTTCTATTGTACATCTCATATCAAAGTGGAAGCATACTTTTATAGTAATCGTAGAATACAGTTTTTTGAGTGTCTGCTATCTACCTAGCACTACACTCAGTAGTATAGAAATTCAAAAGATTTATCTGATATGGTACATACCCTCAATCAGGTACTATGACTCTCTCTCTGTCTCTCCCTCTCTCTATATATAGTGTATGTGTGTGTGTGTGTGTGTGTGTGTATAGTCTATTATTTGATATGTTTGCATATATATTGTGATAATCTCCTTGGTTTGCCCCTTTATTAGTTCCAGATTTGAATTATTCATATTTTTTCTTTTTCAGAGGATCAAGCTTAAATATAAAAGTAACTTACATCCACATAGTTCTTTATTGCTTACATAGCCCCTTTACAAACTTGTACTTAATATCCACAACAATTTTGTAGGTAGGTTTTATTCTTATTCGTCAAAAAAAGTTAAGGCAAATATAATGTATTTTTAAATCTTATGTATACATTTTTAAAAATAAAAGATTAAAGGGAGAATGGATGAACAAAGAAATGTATGATGCATCTTTAAATCAATAAAAATCAAACTATTTGATCAACAGTGTACCCTAGACATCCCTGATCACGTTTTAATGAAACGAGTCAATCACTGTTTAGCTGCTCATGTGAGGAGTTGGAAAAGTCTTTGAATGATTGGTTGCTAAGATTGGATGCTCCTCTTTTCAGACTGTGTTAAGATCACTGGGTATTGAATTTGATTGAAAGTTACAGGTAAATTGGAGCAGAAGTGAGTAGTTGTGCAAGACATAAAAAAATGTTAGCTCTACTACTTAATATTGAATCAATGTCTTCCTCCCTCCTTCTCTCCTTCCTTTCCTTCCTTCCTTGCATAAGCATTTAGTAAGTTCCGTGTCAGGTACTGAACACTAAGGATACACCCATGAATAAAGCACAGATGCATTTTCAGATCCTCAAAGTGTGATGGGTGATTCAGAAAGATGATTTGACAACTGAAACTGAGTGATGAGGGTACTGTCCCACATAGTCACATGGAAATATGAAGGAGGAACATGGCAAGAAGATGCAACTGAGACTGGAGACATAGGCAAGGGCCCCTTGGAAAACTTAGAATTTCATGCAAAGGAAAACAAATTTTATACCAAAGGCAATGGAATACTGTTGGAAGTTTTAGCTGAGGGTGACTGGTTTGAACTGCATTTTGAAAAGATTAAAATCAAAACTTTTGAATTGCCAACATACTGAGAGAAAGACTCCCCAATACTTTTAAAAATAATGATGTTACATTCCTGAGTGTTGAGGGTTTCTATGTGTTCTATGTCCTAAAATATATCATCGTTTTCAGGCAAGTTTATGGTTATTGCTAAACTCTTTTGAATGATAAAGTATCAGGTGAGTCCAATCATTCCATTCATTATATTTCATAATCTCTCAGAAGCCTGAAATAGCCTGAAACTTATATGAGGATTATCAAAACATTGGCATCCTATAGACCTGGCCTAGGTCATGTCTTTTTTTCTAGGATTCTCTTTTGTTAATGGACCGGTTTCTTCTGACTTTTATATTCTTCTCAAGGCTACTTGATGAGTTAAAGAGAGAAAGTCTTTTGGTTTTTGTGAGAAAATTGTTATGTAAAACCTGGCATAATTAGTATAATCCATATATGCTTAAATGCTTGATGAAAATAGCTCTTTCCACATCTAAAAGAAAAATTAGGGGAGGAGTGCAGAACACAGAACACGAGGCATGGAATGTTTTGTTTTCCCCTTTGCTCCTTTTTGACCCTCTCTCCAACCCTAATCCCACTTCCCTTCAGTGGGCTGGTTGCACTTTTTCCCCTGCGTCCCCCTTTATCTGCCTCAGCCAATCTCCAAATGAATGCGTGTCTATCCTGGCCTTGGCTTTGACACTCTGGATATATTGATTAATAGTTGCCCTAAGCTCCTTTTAGCAAATCAAATTTTCACTTTTAGCAAGGATTTCGCCTCTGATTTATTCAGCAAAGTGAAATGCACTAAATTGACTTTGACATTCAGGGAAAATGGCTGAAAAACAAAGAGCAAAGGAAAGAGATATAAATTGTGTGGCAGCTGGAGACTTCAGGCATCAGAGAAATAGTTTCTATAGAATACAGAGTAATTTAAAAAGCACTTTTAAACACACAGAGGAGGGAGTTCTTAAATTTTTTAAACTACTTAGTTTTCTTTTTTAAGGAGGGAACAAGTGTTATTCCGCTGAACTCAGAAATTCTGGTATAATACATTGTTTTTTGTAGATTAAAATAGCTGCATTATCTAGGTTTGTACATATCACAGTTAGTTTACAAAAACTAGAAAGTAACTTAATTACTTTGGAAGAGAAATGTTCAGGTCACTTTACAAAACAGAATTGGTTAACTCGAAAGTGCTTGTGCTTTGTTGTTGTAATGGTGGTGGTGGTGTGTGTGTGTTTTAAAGAGTGAAGCCTTTTCATCACTATAAGAATAATTGGAAATAATTTTGGATTACAAATCTCAGTATATAAAAGCCATGTAACTTTGCTCTTCTGTGTCCTTTCCCTCCAAGAATATCAGCCTTGGCTGTGTTCTTTTATGTGACTGAGTCAGCCTACCTCCTTGTTAGACCAAGGTTCAGTGAATAAGTAACCACCGGGTTCAAGATACAAAGTGTGGTTTTGATGTGTAAAGCAAATGGTGCTGGTGTGGATAAAGAAAAGAGAAAAGGAGTTGAACTGAACTCAATATAGACACTTGGGAGGAATTAAAGGTGTGAGTAATATCAGGGAATATTTTTGATATTGAGATCTAATAGACTGTTGCATCACGTCTGTTGAAGGATTATCAGAGCAGTGGGAGGAAAAGAGGAAGGCGAAAGTTGGAGCTGGAATTTGCTCTATTTCTTGTGCGGGATGAATTTTCTTTATTAACCACAGTAAGGGCCAAAATGGATATAGTCGAGGCACCACACTCCCTTTAGCTATACATTTTTATCGTTCTCATTCCTACACTGTTCAACAAATCTAACAGGAAATCTGTACTAACTGATGTCAAAAGTGATCCAAAATGTCTGCTTCGATGGTGTTATACAAATCAGGTTATGTCTTGATATTGTACTGGAGATGGTCCACAGCATCATGCACTTATAGGCTTGTCATTGCACTAAAATTATGCTGCTTTCACCCCAATTTTCAACTATGACAAATGACCCTAATTAAAAGAATTCAATTAGAAAAGCCAATTAAACCTGCCTACATCACTTTGCAAAACTTTCTAAACTGTTTATGTTGTACAGTAAGTGGACATAACACTTTTATTTCCTTATAAATACCTCGATATTTCTCTCAAGAAGAAAAATGTTCTCTTTGCAGAAAAAAAAAAAAACTATGTTTTTTATGGAGTAGTCCACAACTTTTATTTTTTATTAATTTTTGCCAGGGTATTTTATTTTCCCTCTAGATGGTATCAGGAAATATGTATAAAGTATATAAATGCTAAGGATTTTGTTTCAACTTTTGTTGTAAACTTGGATCTCTTATGGTACAGTTAAATGTTATTTATATATGAACCGAAAAGTGCTAGTGTGTGGTATTTTGGTAGGAGAAAAATATAATGGATAAATCCCACCTCTTGGTCGTTCTGATCAACTTAGTTAATCTCAGAACTTTACCAGACTCCATTAGTCACGTAACTTGGCTTCCGATAAAAAAAAACAAAAAAAAACAAAAAAAACATATTTTCAGTGACAGAATGGGCATTAAATTCTAAGTGCAAATTATAATAATATTATAACATCAAGAAGGGCAAAGACCAGTTCCTTCAACTGGATTTAGTTTAAACAGTGATAACTGAATGTCCAGGTCAGCAACGCAGCCTACCCTGTTTCAAGGAATCATCTGAGCCCAATTAAATACCATAACTCTAGGGGTGTCTCCAAAGAGCAGCCACCTACTCTCTGTATGAGGAAGGCTTCACACCTGCTTAACCTACATTAGGAAAGGATTAATTACCTGAAGTGCCAGGCTCCCTCTGCCAGTCAGCACGTTTGTGCCAGGGCACATGGTGGCCTGGGCTGCAGAGGGAGAGAGGGAGAAGGAGCAGCTGTGAGTTCCTGGAGATACTAACTCCTCCTGAAGTGGTCAGCACTTTAGGGAAAAAAAAAAAGTAAGAAAGAAAATCAAGCTGCTCTTATTCTTGTGATTTGCCTATGTCATGGCAAAGCCCAGTGGCAGGGTGTCCTCAGCACAGATTTGCACACCTAAAAGAGGAATATATGCCCAAAAGTTGTTTTAACTGTAATATTTCTCAGACTTACCTTCTGTGGAAAAGCATGGAATAATTACTTCAGGGTTTTCAGATTCATTTCTGTGAATTGCTGTTATTCTGAAGTAACGTGTTTTCCAATAGATGTTCCTAAAGTATTTTTTAAATGTGCTTGTATATTCTAAAGGATGTCTAGAGAAAGCTTTGTAAACATATAAAATAATATCAAAATATATAAAATAATATCAAATAATAATATAGATCCCTTTTCCAAAAAAATCATTTCTAGGTTGATAGAGCCCAAATGGACCTTAGAGATCATTTGCTAGGACTTTGATTTTTAAGGGGAGACACTATATTGTAGTAGACAATGTAATGTTAAATGTTATGGCTTTGTGGTTAGAGACCCTGGTTTAGATCCTGGTATTGCCACGTGCCATGAACTCAGTTTGCTTATATATAAGTTGGTGATAACAATGCCTACTTTCTAGGTTACTAGGATAATTTAATGGGCTAACATAGCAAAGTGCCCAATCCCATCTTTGGTGTATAATTTCAAGTGTCAACAAATGGTAAGTGCCTTTACTCACACATTCATGCGGATAAAGACTCTTAAACCAGGAAAATTGAATGACCTGCATGAGGTCACACTAGTCAGAGACAGAGTTGAGATAAAACTCCTTTAATTCCCAGTTGACCACTATTGATATTTAGCATTGTCACTAGCAGTTTTTTGGGAAAGAGTATATGTTTATGCATAGCATTAGATATTATCACATTATCATCTTAACACTTTTCTATATTATATCACATTTTATTATATTATATACGTACAAATACTTTTATGGACAATATATTATATTTCTTGAAGATAGATGAATAGCAGTGAATATGTTCTAGAAAATTTATTTTGGCATATTTTTAAGATTGTATGTCACATTATAAACCATACACTCATGTTATTCTTTTATATAGCATGAGTATACTATATAAGATAAGACTCCTTTCTGGATTATTAATGTATGGATATGGTTCAGAATTCTTCTATTGAATGCAGGGGAAAATAGTAGAGAGATATCCCTGCCTGATGTTTGGGATCAGGAAACATGGCCAACAGCCCAAAATGGCCATGAGTTTGGCTGATGGAGGAATGGACAAGGATCTTGATGCAGAGCTAAGCAGTCTAGACAACAGAAGGATAAAATAACGTTAATTCATTAGGTAAGCCTTACTTAGAAAGCATCTTTGAATGTATTTACCATGTAAGCCCTGATGCTGTCTTGTAAAGACACTGTTTCAGGCAGGTCAATATATAACATTTGGTTAAAATTAGCTTGTGAATAATCCATGGGTTTTAATTAGCCTGGTCAATTACCTGACCCATTACACTCTATGAAGATTTTAACATGTGTGTGTATTTGCCATGAAGCTTTAAACTATCAAGGCATCTTTTAATAGTTAGAATAGAGTTATTTATTATTTAATTTGAATCTGACCATACTATATTGGTATGGCTGAATACATTTTATATGGGCTGAGAATGGGTACTAGGGTTATCTCAAAACATCAGCTAGGATAGCTATACTATTTGAGATATCTGAATATGGTAATCATCTTTATAAATTCAGTTTGACATTTTCCTAAACACTTTATACTATTCAATTCCCCAACAAAAATACCATGTGTAATATATTTTTGTAGCAAGCTCATGCGTATTCATTTATGCACTAAACAAAGTATATATCGAGAGCCTACAATATGATAGGCTTTACTAAAGTTGCTATTCCTGGAATACTGTCTCTGTCAGTATTTTATGACCATGATGCATAGTTTATATGTTATCAAAATACTTTTTGAATTTTTATTTTGAGAATGTTGTTTTGCAGCTCATTCGTGATCGTGATTTTAATCTTTCTGGCTCACATTTTCAAGAGTCTTGAAGAAACGTTTTGAGAGCGTCGAAGTCAGATGCCAGTGGTGCCTCTTGGCCTAGTATTTCAGCACTTACTGCCCTATAGCTCTCCACTCCTGTGTTCTGAATGTCAGTGATAGTCCGTAGACTAAACTGAGAGCCAGGATCTATCTGCCTGAAGGGGTTTTTATGCTATGTTCAAACCCTACGTGTGTGGTTGTTCAGAAACCATTTGGATTTTAAATGGTTAAACTACCTCAGAAACAGAGTCCTTTTATGAACAGAGGCCTATTTACTGCATGAGGGAGGATGGCAGATTTTTACTTTAAGAAAAAGGCTCTTCATTTACCATGACTTAATATGAAGATATAGAGCTGATTGCAGCTATCGTTTTTCTCAAGACTGTTAAGGTCGTGTTACATCTCCTGCCATTGACTTTTGTTCTCTCCGGCAGCAGCACAGTTCAGAGGTGTGGGCTCCATGTTGCATCCATACTTGGCTTGTTATCCTCTTATCAAGCTCTTAGCATCCCTTTGTTTATTTGAGGCGACAGGAAGACTGTGTAAAGGCTGCTTAGTCAGGGATATCAGCCTTGTTGGCAGCAGAGTGATTGCCAGTTGAAAAACAAGGCATTATTGCTCATTTTTTCCCTCTTATTAGTTTGATTACATTTGCAAATCAAATCAATCCATCAGACATGATCAGGCCTCGTCCGCATTTTAAGGAATAGTAATCTCCGTCTAATAAGATGCAAATGTGTCACATCGGTAAGTAACCAATAAATCATCGTCTTGTCTTTGGCAATCATTAAATATCAGAACCAACAGTCAATTTTTAGTATTTTCAATTTGCGATATGCCGCTGGAATATAAAGATAGATGGACGTAATTACACAAACCAAACACTATTTCAGTTCATTCCAGACAGCAAATTTAGTGGAAGGTATAACTGGCTTGTCATCACACTACATTATTCCTAGCGGTTCATGCAAAGTTCACAGACAAGCTTCAAATGGACATTGCTTTTTTTCAACTTCTAACAACGTCTCCACAATGGCAAGCAAACTTTGATGTAAGGACTTGAACTGACTTCCTCACGGCTGTTGCAGTCAGATGCCAACATGACAGAAAACATATGCTGTCTCACATCAGAAACTGCTGGCAGTGCCAGCTCCAGTCTTCTATATTTCCTTTTTTAAAAAAATGAACTCACAAGTGTAAAAATAAAGAAAAACAAAAACAACCAAGAACTCTTCAGATGATTTATACCTTCCTCATCTATTTTGGCAGAATAGTTTCCCTCAGGGGGACAGAGTGAACAAAAATTTTATTGTTCTAAGTTTCACATTTTAAAGCTTCTCTGTTTGGGCAACGTATTCTTATGACCTAAGCCCTTCTCTATGAAGATATGCATATATGCAGTGCCCCGATATGGCCAGAGAAGAAAGAGTGTGTTAATTTTGGTCACATGGTGAAGTCTTGATACATATAAGATGTTATGATTCAAAGGATAAGAAAGGCAAATGTTTGGATGGAATATCTGATCTGAATGTCTTTCTCTAATTCTGCTCATTTGGCAACTCGATATCTACTGATGAACTGTGACACTTGTCCATTTATTTATTTATTTATTTGCAGAAATTTTGCTGTCATAAATGGTGAACCTCCCCAGTCTCTCTCAGTTCTATTTGATTATCTCAATACAATCAATATTCATACCTTTCACCCTCCTCTCAATATTTTTATTTTGTCCATCTATTTCTCTTTTTTCTGAGTTCTGATGTAAAAAGTTCTTTTCAATCATTGATCTGGTGATGCTTAAATTTTGCAGCTCTCTTTGATTTGTTTTTTCCATCTTATCCTTAACTAGTTACTGATATCATTTTTGTTCTTTTTCTTTCTTCTCTGCAAAAGTTATTTGCCTTCTCCAGTATAAGTTGCTATAAAGATGTGAAGAACATATTTATTTGACCTTGATACACATGTTACTTATTTCCGTGGCACTTCAAATAGTCGTTGAGTGATTCCAGTTTGTTTGGACTGATTTGTCATATTCTATATAGTTAAAATTTAGAGCTCAACATTTGGCATTTCCAATGCTTGGGCCTACTAGGTCCCTTACTTGCAGTGAAAAACGCAAACTCTTTGGAATATTACTTAATAAAAACTCTCTCTTATAGTTGACAAAATTAAAATTGTTCATGCATTATTTATTTATTTTCGATGTATTGGATACCTTTATGCTATTTACTATGCTAGACAGTGGGATAAGAGCTTTGATGAAGACGCATAGCATAATATTGGTGCGTCACAGTGGAAACTCTAACTTTGCTATCAGGGTAGGCTTCAGAAGAAAGTGACATCTCAGCTAGATTTGCATGATATACAGTAATCCCTTGAAGATAAATTTATAGGCAGCTATCAAGCAGAAGGTTTCATTAAGTATTCATGTCCTTGTTTTAATGAAACCTATAGTATAGGTTCAACAGATCCATTTTCAATACCTCTGCCTCATTTGTTAGCAGAACTGAAAAATCGTCATTTACTGAAGAATAAAGAACACTTTTTAAAATTTTAAGAAATGATAATAAAGTTCGATTAGACTCAGGTTATAAACAAAGGCAGAAGTTTTCAAATTTAGATAGCGAGAACATGCAGCCGCTTGAGAGAGTGGTCAACACAACTTTTTGAGTCAGCATGATCAGCTTCTTAAATGTCACATGTGCACCGCTGTTTGATGCACTTTACATAGTATACATGGCGGCAAGCACAATTAGCCATACTTTATAAAAACGCTTTCATGTTACTTCTGCACCTGTTCTTTTCTCCACATCCACCAGAAGTTTGATTTACAGGATTCTTTCCCTTTCCGTAAAACACTTGAAAATTTTTAAAATTCAGCCCTGGTCTTTCCAGGTAATTGTTTTGCCAGCCAGCCCGTGTAACTCAAGGAAGCCCTACTATAGCAGCAATTGCCAGGAACCCCTATGAGTCACAGCTGATGAAAGCCATATAGCTCATGCCTTTGAAGCTTTGTACCAGAACCTTATGCTCTCTCTAACCAATTTACATACCACCATGGTATGTTTAATTTGTTTTTTCATCAAATCAATAATGGGTCTAATTGAAAAAATTGGCAGTACTACGTGCAACCTAACTACTGATCTCAATGTTTGCCGGCTAAAGGGAATGTAGCACAGCTCTGTGTCAGACACCTGTGTTATTGGTGCACTCCAGCTACTAATGCGTACAAAAACAAACATTAATACAGGTGGAGCATCTGCACCAATTGATCACTATGCTATGAGAATTAATCACCTGGCTTTCAGCTTGAAGAATAAAATTTACATCTTTAATGTATGAAATGTATTAACACACATACTTGCACCATCGACAGGGTGATAGAAGATGTGGCGTTTGCAGCCATATATAAATGTGTTCCTCTGGACATTTGGACCTGGGTGTGTAAATTTCAGGTCAGGTTTCAAGCAATGGATAGCATTTTTACAATTTAGAATTGAGACTTTTTTTGTTAGTGATGGGAAAAATTGGGGCAGTAATTCAGCCATGGGGACTAACACTGAACTTTGGAAATCTGCCTTCAAAAACTATATGATGACATTTTTGGGCTGGGTTTTCTCATCTCAATCCAGGGTGGATTTTGGCAACATCATCATCATCATCATCATCAAACTACATTCACTGAGCTTTTACTAGGTGCCAGGTCTGGTACTGACTGCTTTATGAGGAATATCTCAATTAATCCCCAAAACAGCCCTATATTCAAGGATTGCCCCTGACATCATTTTATAACTGAGAAATTGAAGTTTGGAGAAGTCAACTTGTCTGAGATCCCAAAGCTAGTAAGATGGTAGAGGTGAAATTTAAATTTAAGTCTATCAGATTCCAAACCCTGATCTTTATCCATTATGCTAATCCTAACCCAGATGACTTGTATACACTAGTTAGACAAGTTCTTTTTTAAAAAAAGACAAGTTCCAATATTATTTTTAGCACAACAGGATCTCAAACATTTCTGCTAACAAAACATAGATTTCATTGATACATCCAATAATGTTGATTTGATAATTATTGCAGGACTGGCTACATTATTGGCAGGGTCCAGTACAAAATGAAAATGTCTCTAGACATTGCCAAAGTTCTTTATGAATCAAAAAGAGTTTTTGTTAAAAAATGATTAAGAATTTTAAAGCAGTGACAGCAAAGCATTAAACCCAGTGTGGCTTCCTGCAATTTGCACGCCCATGAGGCCAGCCTGGTATTGCTGTGAGAGGTGGGCATTTTGCTTAGGGACAAGTTTAGCAAATAGAAGAGGCCCTCTTGTTCAAGTTTGTGTATGATTAGGTCTGGGGAAATGCTAAATACACTCAGACAAGATATATTTGATACATTATTTTCAACAACAAATAATTCATTTAGTAAGGAAGGATGTTTTACATCATCCCTAGCTAGTGGTTTCCACCCAGGGAAATTTTGCCTCATAGGGAACATCTGGAAATGTCTAGAGACATTTAGATTATTATACAATGGGTGAAGGAGGACCATCTAGTGGAAAGAGGCCAGAGATACTGCCGAAAAGTCTGCAATGCACAGTACAATTCCCTCACCTCCTTCTTTCAACAAAGAATTATGTCAATAGTGCTGAGGTTGAGAAACCTATCTTGAACCATCATACTAATGAACTTTTTGAGTTTCTTATTCAGTGTTGCAAATCTTATAAATTAATAAGTACATAAATGTGATGGCTTTATTATCATCTCTATGACCTGTCTTGATGAGAAACCACCTTCATCAATGAGATCAACAAATATTTTGGAGGTAGACAGAGTATATGTGCACTAGCACTCCGTAGCCAAGCAGTGAGCTTATTTTTGTTATTTAAAAATAAAACAGAATGAATAGTGAACTCTCAAAAGTGGCCATGGCATGTTTGAATTAAGAGTTTTCTTGAAAATTTCATACAAGATATTTATTACAAGATATTTCTTCCAGCACTCACATATAGTAAGGAGAAAGGAGCCATTGTAGTACATCCAGGAAGGAGTATTTATTTTAACAAGCACATAACTATGTATTTTTCATCAAACAGAAACACTTTATCATTATTTGAATATAAATAATGTTTATAAAAATTTATAAACAATAAATGATAAATATTCTAAAAGCTCAGATAAATGTTATGTATATTTAAAGACATTTGAATTTTTGACAGAAATCTTTTATATGAACATATACAAATAACATCAGAATAATTTTAAACATTAACATTAATTGAGACATTGTTAGAATTCATGTGTTGGGTTGGGTATGTCACTTGCTTGATAATGAATTGTATGAAGTTTATATAAAATCATTATACGTAGTATATTGCAATTTTTCATAAGTACTATGGCAATTACTTGCAAACATGTAGGAGGTTTCAGCTCTTACTGGCATTTTCTAATTCCTAAATTGTTTTTCTAATCATTTAAGAGGAACAAACTCAAAATAACCATATTTTTATTCAGTAATGTCCATTTAAGTCAATTGTATGTCATTGCTTTTCAACTCTTTCTTTCCATCTAGGACATTATATCAAATTTTGAACAACCCTCAACTCCCTAGAACATTGTTAAAATTTTTTTTTCTGGGTAGCCTGAAAAATATTATACTTGCAATAGAGTCCCTCAGCTTCTCACTCATAGGTATTTAAACTCTTCCTATGTACCATTCTAATTAGCTTAACTATTCTTCCAGTCTACAGCAAACTTGAAGGAGATTGATGCTAAAGGGAATCCCATGGACAGTAATTGAAAGTAAGAGAGTCTGCATGAAAAATAATATAAACTGCAGATCAAGTGCTAACAAGCCTACCACTAGAGGCTATGTAATGTGGGATGGGACACCACCATCCTCCTCAGGCATGAGATGGCAGGCATCTCAGGGCAACCCTGGGTCTTCTGATGGTTCCTGATATTGTGCTGATTCTTAGACATCAGGCAAGTCAATTATGTATTTAATAGACTGAGGTTAGGAAGACTGATTAGTATGTAATAATTTTTACGGAATCTAGCCAGGATGACGAAAATCTTTTTTCAATGTTTTGGAGTTTTGTATAATGAAATTCACTTATATGATCTGTCCCCTTCCATTAAAGTTTTGAATTATACTTATGGTGACAATGATATATACACAATGATGTAAATCTGATGTTCACTTACATTTGGTACCCACAATATCCCTGTAAGGTTGTTATATTCATCTTCCTATTTTGTTCACATGAGGAAACCAAAACCCAAAGATTAAGTGATTTTTTTTCCCTAGTGTACACAGCTGACTCTATATGTATATTTATCTCCTGAATAGTATCACTCAAGTAATTGCCATTCATGTTTTATAATATATGTGAATATGCTATCAAAAGTTTCTAGTAAGTCAATATTTGAAACTATTATTCTCTAAGATTTTTTTATAAATTTGTATTATTGAACATAAACACAAAAAAGATAAGATTGTATAATCTCTTCTTTGTAGTTTTTAATTGACCTATCTCTTAAAAAGATGTGTAAGTAACATTACTCGTTACTGTGATGTTAAATATACATAGAATCTGTGAAATTTAGAATGCTGTTACAACACCATTTATTTGATGGTAGGCACTATTTTCCCGTTCAATCAACTGACAGACTACACTGCAACTGTAATCACAGTTTTGATATTGAAGCAATGGAAATACATAATATAATGAATATAACACATGTTGAAATGCCATGTATTTCTAATCCAAATTTTCATGGTAAGCCTCCAAAAGGCAACAGTTAGACATGAATACTGAGATAATGGAACAAAATTAGAAGCTCGTTGCAGTCCTAGTGATAAAAAACCTGTGTTGCTAAGATGATCCTACAACCTTGGGGTTCATGATAGTGAGTTCTTTACTCCTCAAGAGCTGTCAGGGATTAGGAGAGGTATAAAATAAATTTCTTGGATGTTTGTGCAAAAGAACAAAATACATTTTTATCCTCAAACTTAAAAAAAATAATGATAACCAGGCATGGTGGTGCATGCCTGTAGTTCCAGCTACTTGGAAGGCGGAGGCAGAAGGATTGCCTGAGCCCAGCAAGTCGAGGCTGTGGTGGCCATGAACATGCCACTACACTCCAACCTGGGCAACAGAGTGACTCCAACTCAATAATAATAATAATAATAATAATGATAATGATAATGATAATGATAGCGAACACCAAAAAAAAAATTCCTGAATACTACAACCTGAAAAATAGTGTATGTAGTTCCAGGATTTGGTGAATGGATATCACAGTGTTATGTGGGCAATTTCAGAAGACACAGTTTCTTGCCAGTGATTTGAAGATTGTCCCATGTGCCTTGTTGCATGTGGTAACTGTGTAGTCAATTTCCAGTTTTATTTCTTTAGTGCACTTAACTCAAAGTGTTTTTCAATGTGGTGCTATTGCCATTTTGAGCAGGAAAGTATTTGTTTTGCAAGGACTTTTAGCATTCTTTGGTTCTTCCACAAAGTGCCCCAGTTCAGAAATACTGCAATACATTTCCAAATGCCATCTGCTGGGGAAGTGGGGAGACATGAATAGTACCCTTAACTGAGAAAATTTGAGTGCAAATAAACCCTAAATTAAAACCAGTGCAAATCAAAATTGGATTTTTTCAAGCATGACACAGGCAAGACTATACTGTCCATATAAAACATGCAATAAGAACTACATTAGTAAATAATTAAATAGGTAGAAGAAAAATTCAATCCTACAACATTATTAAGATACTTTTATGTGGATGGAGTGTTTTAAACCACAGTCCTGGTATTAAAAAAATTAAATTTATTTGGTACACGAGAATAAAAATTTGAAAATTAAAAATACCCAAAGATCTAAAAGACAATTCAAGACATATATGTAATATATGCTCTAAGGTATCCTAATCCACAGTGGGAAAACAGTAGCCTTCTGAATATTGTTGAAGTATAAGCTTTCAATGGCTTTGTGTCTTTTCATTCTCCCTGTTACAGTGAGACCTGACAGAAAACCCTAGAGATGTATCACCCACCCTTGCAGGGATATGCCTCTCTATTATATAACTACATGTTGTTGTCTAATTTATATTTTTATTTAAGAGCTATAGTTAATTTTTAAGAGTTGCTCTATAATGAATCAAAGAGTAGTTCATTCTTTTGTTGCTCCAAGAGGTTTTTAAAAAAAAAAAACTGAATCCTCTGAAGTGATTAAATAAGAAGTCTCAAATCTAGGAGGAAAGTAGAAAATGATTCAAGAAAGAGAAGAAATGGAGTACAACAGAGTGTGAGCATTAGAAGTAATGTCCTTGGCAAGTTAAAAAAAAGTCAACAAGGGTCGGTAGTAGAATCAGACAATTCTCTCTCTCCCTCTCCTCCCTCCCTCCTCTCTCTCTTTCTGACACACACACACACACACACACACACACACACACACACACACTCACACTCCTTGATGTAGTATATCCAGTTCATGAAGATTTAAAAGAATACATTTTAGGTGCAGGAAATTGGCTGGGGTTAGGCTCCCGAAGTGTTGTCAGAATGAAAATCTCAAACCCTTAGAGTGGAAGCTCCTAGGAACCTACTGTGTGTCATGATCAGGGAGGTTCAAGAAGGGTTGGTAGAAGGGTTTTTAAGATAAAGGTTAAAAAAAAAAGATAAAGGTAAATGGACTATTTAAGGAAAACTAAAAGTTTGGCTGAGAGGAAGGAATTCTGGCAGAGTTTTGGTCCAAAAATGGTTAGAGACATAGAATAAAATAAAAGTTAAAAATCATATTTGTAATTCATATCTTGGCTTTGTTTAGGAGGCAGAAAGACTTAGGTCATTATAGTTTCTCTTTATATAGTTCCTCATCTTATGCTCATGGCCAGGCTGTATAGAATAGCTGATCACAAAAATAACCAGCAGACTCAGAAATAGCTGAACAAGCCTCTCTTACCTGAATATTATTATTTCTCAAACTTATTATTAACGGAGGCTCACACTCCATAATGTGTAACAACATACAGGAGATGATAATGCCATTGGCTAAGAGATAACATTTAGCTCTCAATCCTTCTGTGATCCCATTGAATTTGCCTGTTAAGTTCTTGGTGTAATTAAAGCAGATAGAAGCATTCATACATTTTGTTGCAAATTGATATGATCTCTTTTGTCTGTGATCTAAGTGAGATTGCCCTGTAGTTTTTAATTTAGCAGGTTAAGAAGCACAATTAAAATATCATGAAAAAGATCATAATCAGAAACTGTCTTTCGGGTTGTTCCTGCCAAGTAGATAAAGGGATCGGTGTATATAATAATTGCCTCCTTTGCTGTACATTTGTTCTATTTGTGGGCTGAAGTGTTAATAAATACCTTGCACTATTCCGGTGGGAAAGGCTTTCCACCTAATTAATAAAACTTGGAAGAATACCTAGGACACTGAACCATATCTTTCTTATTAGCGTTGCCTGCCTCAAAAGAGAATCCCTGTCTCTTCAGCACGTTAGTAAATGTCATCTTCCTGGATGACATAGAAACATCTTGAAAAACTGCCCATTGTCAGTAGGAGAAAAAAATTCTTTAATTTTTTTAAAGAAATAATTCTCCAGTTGAATTTTAAGTAGTGAAAAATTCTAATCAAGCACAAGAAGAACAAATCTGTCTAAAGAACATACCCTAGTCAAAGCACCACAATGATGAAAGGTTCATATGGGGCTATAATTGGCTGTGAATTAGTCTTCATTTCTAGCTATTGTTTCTCCTGTATTTCACTCAAGTACTTTCTAGGTCTTGATCCTTGAGGAACTGAAGCAGAGTTTAGCATGTAGCACCATTGCATCTACACCTTACTGCTAATTATTAAATACCAAGTTACTTGCAAATATTTTATTTACATTAAAATTGAAGTTAGAAAAGAAAAAATTTGAAAACACAATATTACTTAAAGCATAATATTGATGATATAGACAAGTTGCTTTAGTGAGTTTGTACATTTACTGAATATTTGAGCATTGATTTCAGGTGTAAAAGATAGAACAGTCAGCAAATTAAATAAAGTCCCTTGTCTGTGGCCATGTCCAGTCTTCAGTTACAGGCTTAAATTATGAGTCTGATGTTATATCACTTTTCTAATTAAAAATGTGTAATACATTAAAAATATGTGTAACAAATAACCTATAAAACCATTTTCTGCATAGAATATGGAAGTTTACAGCCATTTCATATATATGAATTGCTGAGTCCATTGGCTTTGCTGAGATTCTTCAGAATATGAAAATAGCACTATCTGAATTCTATGGAAAATATTAATAAGGGAGAAGGCTCACAAGGTTACCTCTATCTCAGATGTGTGATATGGTAGAAATATTAAAGTACACAAGTTCTACATGAAATGTGGTCAGACAGTATGTCTTAGAATGATTAGGGAAAGGGAAATAGGGTCTGTTTCAAATTTACTTTTTAAATTATGGTATCTTTTTTTCTGTTTCTCACTTCAAGTATTCTTCTAATCAAATTAAATTTTAAAATAACCTCTTTCAACTGTTCTTTACAGGGCAGAATCAAGAAATATTTTGGAAGTAAAAGTCGTAGGTATTTATTACATATCAAATTAAGTTTATTGATCTTTCTTTGCATCAAAGGTGGCATAAGAAACTAATATATTTTGAATACCACCCATTAAAAACCTACTAAATTTGACTAGGTGTGGTGGCTCATGCCTGTAATTCCAGCACTTAGGGAGACTGAGGCAAGAAGATTGCTTGAGCCCTAGGGTCCAAGACCTACAATAAATCAAACAGTTAGTCAGGTGTCATGGAGCATGCCTGTAGTTCCAGCTACTTGGAAGGCTGAGATGAACGGACCACCAGGTTGAGTCCAGCAGGTTAAGGCTTCAGTAGCCGTGATCGTGCCATTGCACTCCAGCCTGGGTGAGAGTGAGACTTCGACTCAAAAAATAAAAAAATAAAAACTTACTAAATTCACAATACATTGCTAGTGCTGTGCATACTGTCATTCATCTCTTTATTTATGTTTTGAAATACTTTATAGAGTTCATACTGTGTGTGAGGCTCTGCTAAGCACTAGTGATACAGCAGTGGATGAAAGTGACCAAAAAACCTCCACCCTGTGTCATTTAAACTCTAGTGGAGGGGACAGAAAATAGACAGGAGGGATGATATGTGCAAAGATCCTGAGGCGGGACTGTGCTTGGATATTCCAGAAATAGTAAGAAGGCTGAAATGTAGAATGGAGGAGGGTGGCAGAAAATGAGGTGGGGGAAGGAGAACTGACTCGGTGTTTTCAAGTGTATCACCTCATATAATCATCTATGTGTTACTATCCTTTATAACCATCCAAACTAAAATTTTATACTTCAAGTGATAGTAGGAGCATGCCATTCTTGTTAAAAGCTTATTATATGAAAATTCTTCAAATTCACTAAGTAAAGAAATTGTCAACAAACACATTTTAACCATTAGCTAACATGTGGATTGGCAAAAAATATCTATGTTGACTTTATTCTTCCTTATGACAGAGGAGCAATCCCTCTAAAAATCTGAAGTTAGACTTTATTTGTACAACTAGAATGGGCATCCTTATCTCCTAGACTGTAAAAGAAAAATTAGACTTATTTTTTTTTTAGAAGTGAGCATCCTTACCTGCCACGTGAAGTGGCCTATACCTGTAATACCAGCACTTTAGAAGATTTCTTGAGCCCAGGAATTCCAGACCATCTTGGGCAACAGTAATGAGACCTCATCTCTACAAAAAATAAAAATAAATTCAAAAAATTTAGCCAGGCATGGTGGTGTGTGCCTGTAGTGCTAGGATTGCCTTAGTCCTGGAGATTGAGGCTGCAGTGTACTGTGATCCGGCCACTGCACTCCAGCCTGGGCAACAGAGTGAGACAAAGAAGAAAAAAAAAAAAAAGCTGGGCTCGGTGGCTCAGCCTGTAATCCAACGCTTTGGAGGCTGAGGTGAGTGGATTGCCTGAGCCCGAGGGTTCAAGACCCGCTTGGGCAACTTGGCGAGACCTCACCTCTGCAATAAAATCAAAAATTAGCCGGGCGTGGTAGTGCACACACAAGTAGTTCCAGCTACTTGGAAGGCTGAGGCGGAAGGAGTGCCGGAGGCCAGCAGGTCGAGTGTGAAGTGGCTGGGAGTGTGCCACTGCACTCCAGTCTGGGTAACAGAGTAAGACTCCAACTCAAAAAAAAAAAAAAAAAAGAGAGAGAGAGAGAAGAAAAGAAAAAGAAATAAACATCTATAACAAATTTATTTTAAATATATATCCTGACAACAGATGTTTAAGTCCTACAGTTGTTACTTAGAGTGATTGTGAACTGTCATGACATGCCCAGTATAAAGACGGAATTTATCTAAGTGTCATCAGCTTCCTTGCTGTGAACAAGACAACTTCTAAAATCATTTCCTGAGCTTATTTTCTATACTCTTATAGACTTCATTTAATAAACACCTGGTAACTTCATCAATGCACTACGCTTTTCAGAGCCACCTTGAAACAATTGCTAGCATCGGGGACATGGCTTGCTAGAGATTTAAACCTAAGAATCGAAGATGTAACTTGGTGTTTGGTTAAGCTGGGGGATAGGAAGATGGTTAGGGTCAATTTAAGAGGTTTTAGCATGTTCTTTCTGGACTAAGGGATGCATTTGCAGCTTTTTCTCTTTCAAACTCTTCAAGCTTCTCGGGCTTATCCCGTGTTACCCTTGAGGAATTACCTCAGCTGTCTGAGTCACCTCTAGCTGTCTAGTAGCAGGGGAAAGACTTCACCATGTTCTAATTTCCATTTCTTTTAGAGCAGAAAGACAGACAGCAATGGGGTGGGGGGAGATAGGTACTAGGCACTATTCTAGCCGCATTGCTCTTAGGATCTTCTCACAGACTCTCTGATTTTGTCCTTACCCAAGCTGTAACCACTCTCCTTTCCCACCAGATGTTTATTTTTTATTTTGCAGACATAGATTGAGACCATTTAGGTCTTTGAGAACTTGCAAACTCTTGGCATACACATTCACAAAATATTTCAGTATTAAAAAAAGTCTTGCTATTTGCCAAGCACTAGGGATACAAAGAGGCATAAATGGTTTGATAGCATGAAAGAGATAATGACTTCAGCAGTGTCAACACAATGTGATAACAGAAATAGGGCAAAGTAATAGAGGAGAAAGGAAGAGAGAAAGAAGCATCACTCTGCTTGAAGAGAGTACTCGTAGAAAAATATTTCAAATAGGTTTTTCTTTTCTCCCTCCCTCCCTCTCTTCCTTTCTTTCTTTCTGTTGCTGTCTCACGTTGTCACTGAGGCTGGAGTGCAATAGCACAATCATGCTCACCACAGCCTCAACCTCCTGGGCTCAGGCAATCCTCCTACTTCAGCTCCCTGACTGGCTGGGACTACAAGTGCGCACTACCATGCCTGGCTATTTTTAAAAAAAATTTTTTGAGACAAGGTTTTGCTATGTTGCTCAGGCTGGTTTTGAACTCTTGGGCTCAAGCACTTCTCCTGCCTTAGCCTCCCAAAGTGCTGGAATTACATGTGTGAGCCACTGCACCCAGCCTCAGACAGGTATCGATAGTTTGAGAGGCATTTACCTTGCAGAGAGGAAGGGAAAAGGCATTTTACACGAAGGTAAAGAATTATCAAAAGCAGAATGGATAAAGGATGCTTGCAACATAAGAAGAGAAGCAAGTGCTGCATGATTGTTAAGTTCCAGGTTCTGGACTCAAGCAGCATGGATTCAAATCACACCTCTGATACTTTTAGTCATGTGACCTGGAGTGGGTTTGTTCCTCGTTTTTCTCGAGTGTAAAGTGAGAAAGAGTGTAGTGTATGCCCCATAAGGTTTTAGTGGGAATGAAATGCTTTTGACTGCCATACCCAGTCAGTTTTAAAAATGCAAGTCAGGTCCTGTGAAAGTCAGATCTTTGCTCAAAGCCTGCAGTGGCTTCCCATCTCACTCCAGATAAAAGCTGCAAAAGTTTGCATGAAGTTGTAAAGCCTTTGTGACATGTCTGCCCCATTCCCAGGCCAACACCACCCCCAAGACCCCTCTCAAGGGCACTAGCCTCTGTATAATTCTCTGAACTAAAAAAGAAGGCTCCTTCTTCAGCCTGTATGTCTTTGACATTCCCTCTGCATGAAATGCTCTAGAGTCTTAGTCTGTTTGGGCTACTATTAAAAAATACCATAGACTGGGTGTCTTATAAACAACAGAAATGTATTTCTCACAGTTAATGGAGGCTTGGAAGTCACAGATCAAGGTGTTGACAGATTCTGTGTCTGGTGAGGGTTCCCTTCCTGTTTCACAGACAGCCACTGTCTTCTCATGGTCTTCACATGGAGAAGGAGAAGGAGGGAGCTCCCTAGGGTCTCTTTTATAAGGGCACTAATTCCATTTACAAGGACTCTGTCCACCCTCACAACCTAATCACCTACCAGTCACTCGCCTCCTAATATCATCACATTGGAGGATAGGATTTGGCATCAGAATTTCCGAAAGACATAAACAGTTCATCTGTAGCACCCAGAGAGATGCAGAGCTTACTCGCTTACCTTCAGATCTCTGCTCAAAGGTCAGGTATCCATGAGACTTTCCTTGATACCCTCCCCACCCCCATGATAGCAGCTCCTCCTTCCCCATTGTTCATCCCCAGTGCTCATATTCTCTTTTGTTTTATAGACATTTTTTTCCATTGCAGTATTATATCACCACCTACTATATTTTTATCTCCTTCCAAACATAAGCCCCCCAAAATCCATACTTTGTCTTTTGTTGCATTCCATTCCTAATGCCTGGTATGTAATAGTCTCTTGATAAATTGAAGTACTTAGCATGATGCCTGGCACATAGTAAGCCCTCAGCGAATTTTACAAGTTTTTATCCTCCTCATCATCATTCTAACCAAAAAATAAATACTTAAAAAGAAAGTAGAAAGGTAAATTGGTCCCTGGCAATGAAAGATTCTGTGGACCTCACAGAGAGAAAACATCATAGCAGGGAAGAGGTGATCTCTGCTTAATAGAGTTCTAGAAGATGATAGACTCGAGTCAGGGAAATCATGAGTTGGAAAGCTGTTGAGTTAGTTCAAGTGGAAGATAATGAGGACCTGAATTAGGTAGTGGGACTAAAAATGTGAATTGGAACTAAGATAAATGTCATAGGAAACATTGGACATAGATAACTTCAAAATTTCAACTTTGTCTTATTCAGTATTTAATGATTTTAGAGTATTTACACATTTTAAACATTTTGAGAGGAGTTTTCTGTGAAACATTTTGACAGGAATGACCTATAGATAACCAGAAATATAAGTCTAGCTCTTTTGAGAGAAGTGGGTGCTGGTGATACAGTTTTGTTGCATGCATGGAAATGAGGGGTAGGTAGAAAAAGAAGAGAAGGAGTCGAGACAGAATTATTGAAAGTATCACATGGACAGGATTGGCACAAAAGGAAGAAAAACCAGGAGAAAGATGTATTATAAGTGCCAAAAGAGAAGAAAGTTTTGGGGAGGAGGAGGGGTGCCAGAGTGGACTCATAACTGAGAGATCAATTAGGCTCTGAACAGACCTATTTGATCAATTTGGCAATTAGTTGATCATTGGTGACCACAGTGTGATAGAGCTGAGACATGATCCAAACTTTAGTGGACTGACAATGAATAGTAGCAGAGAAGTGCAAGTACATTATTTTGTCAGGGATTCTGATGATGATGGGATGTCGGGAATAGAGAGGGAAAGAGACAAAGAGGCAAACAGAGACAGAAAGCTAGCTATTGAAGAGGAGCCAGTGTTTGATCAGAATAGAGGGGTGAAGGAATGGAACCTGAGGAGAAGAAGAGATTAATAAATACAAGAAAGGAAGAGGAACTTAGCAGAAAGTTGATGAAGCAAAATCTTCAAGCTGGCCAGAGCAGATGGAATTGAGAACATAGTAAATGTCTTCCTTGAGAGAAAAAGGAGCAATCTTTAATTTAGAGACAAGTGGGAAGATTTTAAGAAAGAATCCTTGTAAGAGATGGGTAGGGGTAGTAGAGGAAGAACATTTCTATCTGATGTCCTTCATTTATTTAAAGAGTAGAAGTCAAGATCACATTGGTAGAATAAAGTACAGTCAGCCTAGACAGGAATTCAGGCAGGTAGACTGTCCATTGTATATGGAAGGCTTGTTTTGGATCCATACTTTCCCTGCTCATATCAAAGTATATCAAAGATGTTCAGTGGAAGGTTCAATTTGAAGTAGACCATAGACCAGAGCATCCAGTCTAGCTACCTTGGCTGGTAGATGAGGAAATCGAGGAATTTGATGACTGGCTCAAGGTTACACAGGTAGATAGTAGTTGACATTGTACTGAAGCCAGGTTCTCTCACTCTTAATCTATACTTTGAGTGAATTATCTCACGTTGGGCTTTCTGGAGACTTAATGCCACTTAAACCAACATATGCACCCCCTTGCCCCTTACGCACACACATGCCCCTCATCCCTCTGCTTGTCATCAATCTCAGATTCAACTTTTGTGCCCCCTGCTGTTTCTTGCCTGCTCTTCATAGTCCATCATTTTAGCTTACAGGCTGAATTGTATTGACCCTCTGATGGGCTTTTTCTTCAGGATAAGTCACGCTGCACACTGGCTGGCTGGTCATATTCATGAAGTAAGGCAGCTCGAGGCTGATGCCATCATAAGGACCCAGGGCATTAGCTCTGTGATAGCGCTGCCACATCCCAAAAGCGGAGTTCAACTAGTTGCTCCCTGTAGTGTGGCACTTGTGGTTGTCACTTAAACCTCCCAGATGACCATTTTACATTTATCTTGATATTTTAAAAGGCCTGCAGAAATGCTTAATTCATCAAAAGAGATATATTGGAAATATGTTAAGCAACCCAATTGTATCAGTTCTTAGGTCATGTGCATTCTTACATTCCAAACCCAGTTAATACTTGTGAGCTACAAATGTTTTAATTATATATGAATATGATTTTGTTTTCCCTGTCTACATTTTAACGTGGATTTTTGTTGTTTTTTGAACTATTATTTTAAGAATGTTAATAGCCATGAAAGAGATACTCATGGGCTATAATCAAATTTGTTTCAGAGTACTTATTTTGGATTGCTGTGTTAGTACTATGTGCCGGGAATAAAATCCCATATATTCTAGCTTTAAAAAAAAAAAAAAACCCACCGAAATCGATGTTAGGAAATCTGAGTAGTTTCTGCCCTTTAAATAATACACTAAATACAATGCTCATGGACACCCCTTCCTTCTCTCATTTGATTTCGAGATACCAAGAATAAATGAGACGTTCACTTGGGTTTCACTGTCTTTTATGAAATCCAGCCCATTCTGGAGTGAATGAACGAGACGCGCAGGAGGCGGCCTTCGTGGGAGCAACTACCTTTCCCAAGCGTCTCATCCTCTCTCCTCTGTCATCCCCAGGCAATGTGCCTGCATTTGTGTGTGTAGATTTATAGTTTATCTTTATCTATGGCTTCATCTGTAGGTAGCTATTATAGCTGCCTCGCCTGGATATTGTTTGGGCCTGATAGATCTGTCTGTAGTTCATCAAAGGGGAGCCGAGTGCCTAAAAGCCATCGGGTCCAGCTGAGGATGAAATACGAGCCATCAGCCTTGGTAATGGCTGTAAAATTTCATAATTACACGGCCTTTATTACATTGCATAATGATCCTGAAGCAGTATGGAACAATTAATTAAGATTTTCAACCGTGGCTCTTTCAGAAATTAAAAGGTGCTAGTAGCTGAGAAATGGGGATCTGTCTTGTCCTAAAAGCATTAGGGATGCTTAAGAAATACTTTCCAACGCACTTTTATTTTTCGTTAAGAGGAACGTCTCCTAGTTAGGGAACATGCATTAGTATACCAGGCCTATTATCAATTTTTTATTTCAACTTCAAAACTGATATTTTAAAAGGAATGGCAGTACAAGAGACTGCTAAGGATCTATAGAACTCTCAACTTCCTTTTTGTTTTCTTTGAAAAATTCTATTCAGTCTCCTGCTGTAGCCATTTATCACATTTATGGTTGTTCATCTCTGCACATTAAATAAATGCAGGCTCTGAGATAGAGGGTCAGTTAACTGCCTACTATAGTATACTGACCAAGGAGGTTTTCTTATACACTCTCTCATATCTTGAGGCATTAGAATTCTTTCAAGATCTCTACAGTTTTGACAGTCATCCCCAAAGGAAGACTTTACCATTTTCATTTATTATCCTGTGAATGCAGCATGTCACGTCTAATATATACCTTTTATTTTTTTCATAATCTCATCTTCACACCCCATAAAGAGTAATTAAATTTGGTGAGGGCTTGTAAGAGCCACTAGGAATTTGTTATATTTATAATTCCAGAAACTAAAGAAAAATATACAGTATATGTAAACATGTATGCGCATTTGCACTTACAATTATGGCCCATTCTTGACTTCATTTTCGATGTCAAAGAAATTATGATTGAGATGGCTGGGACAATAAAATACTAGTGAAAAGATAGTGTAAACAAGTCCAACGTTTTTATTATGATAATTCTAAGCCATATTCCAAGCTTTCATCGATATACTCAACAAGAAATAGATATGCTTCAAGGAAACATTATCAATGGCATTGTCAATTTAAATAAGGGAATATAAAAAAGAACTCCCTCCCCAGCCTCGTTGTGATTTACACATAACTCCTGGATATCTGTTCCCGTCAAGTATTATTGTTTTTAAATTGACAATCATCATATAACATTTTACGGATCTAAATATTTCATGGGAGACTAAAACTTCCCCTGGGCCTCCCCAATAATAAACTTTCAGCAGAAAATTTGGAAAGGATTATGTGCTTCAAGGAGGAGCTGCTACTCAAAGTAAATTCTCTTGTTGAGGCATTTAGTCCCTTAATAGGAATTTTCTGATCTGCTGTCATTCTTGTTCACACACCGAGTGTCACTGCCTCTAAAACACTTGTCATTCTTTAATGGAAACAAAATAGTCATTGCAGCCAGAGCCGCAATGTCATTCCACTACCCCTTGCTGCGTCGGCAATAGTGAAAATGACAGAGCGGCTCTCAGTAGGGGTAATTAAAATGTAAATATTGATATTTTATTATTTGAAATTACTTTCCAGTGCGGCATTTAATATCTCTCCATCTGTGCGGCTCTGTTTAGCGGTCACTTTAGTGCAGCTCTGGGATACCAAGCAGCGGCTTGATCCCCGTTATGTCAAAATGCTTGTTGCTGCTTAATTTTGATATCTAATTAAGTGGAAAAGTACAGTCCACACTGTAATCCATGGCATCTTAACCAGCTGCTTGGGTATATTTAGAATTAATCTCCACTATGGAATCATCCTAATGTATGCAATTAAGAGTCTGCCGATGGCTAATTAGGTGTATTAGAATCAGGCAGCTTTTTTTTTTTTTTCTCCCTTTTTCCCCCCTTTCATTCTGGACTGTTGCCTCGTCTTCATGCTACTCAAATCAAGTTAGGAAACAGTGCAACTTCCGAATATGGTACCCCTGCACTTTCCTTTGCTTATTTCCCCTTGAATCAACCTAATATGAAAATTTCTAGGATGTCCTGGGTTTATTTGCAGATTCTCAGTGACATGAAAGGAAATGGTCACAACATAGAAGAGAGGAGGGGGTACAAAGATAAATGCACTTTCTGACAGACCAAAGCAGAGGAGCTGTGAGATAGTGCTGGGGGTGCTCTTGTTCATTTGGGGAAAATAATTATAGCATGAGAGCTCTAAAGTGCAGCTCTACATGCCCCATCCATTTTACTTTTGAATGGAGGAGCCTCTCAGAAAGAATTATTATAAGAGGCACAGGTTTTGTTTGTATATCATATGTCTGGGGTAAATACAACAGGCAGCCTTTTACTACTGATAACAATCCTGCATTCATGTGGTTGAGAAATTCTGAGGGGTGTGTTGTTTGATGTTTTTGTTTTTGATTCATTTTAACCTGGCCAGTCATCCAAACTGGGGACAGTGTAGGCAGGAAGAGGGGAGGGCTGAGAGGAATCGAAGGGGTTGCCTCTGTTGTCAATGAGAAGATAACTGGTGGCCTCCCCAGTGGAACGTATGCCAAGCCATAATGACTTAGCTCTGCTTGAGCCAGCAAACGCCAGCCGTGAACTTGGGAGTAAATATTCGTAAACAGATCTTCATTAGCCATAGAGAAAAATAGTGTAGGAGCCTGACTTTAAACTGAACTCTCAGAGCTAGAAATTCAGAGAAGCTGTTTTTCCAAGGTGTCCAGAGAATTATGCCTAGGTCTTTAAGCATAGATAGTGAAGATTTCTAATATTATTTGAATGTGGAGTTTCAGGTCAGTGTGCTATAATTTCATATCTGTGACATGCATCTCATGGATAACATATTTCTTCTACGTTCTTTCATGAATACATATGACACTTTGTTTTTAATGGCCTGTGCTGTAAATCCTTTAACTTGCATTTATGCAGAAGACCTCCTGATTTCTTTTTTTCTGCCTCTTTTCCTTCTAGGGCATATGTTAGAGACACTGAGTTATAGTTTCTTTCTATTTCAGGAAAATTGAGGAAAGCATACCTGAAAGATTTTCATTTTTTTCTGCTTTATTTGTTACTAGTAAAAGTGAGACAAGGGGAGAAACCACTGTTAGCTCCACAGACACCAAGTCTATAATAATTAGTGCTTTTTGTTGGAACTTGTATTTCTGTGTCAAGGGTCTGACTGGGTAAGTTTGAAACGATCTGAAGATGTATTATTTAAAATTAATATAGAATTATAAGTGATTTTTCTCTTAGAGACCTCAGACAGAATTAATTTTTTCTCATTTCAGTGAAGGTACACAAGATGATCACAACTCTCTATTCTTTTGTGCCAGGTAGCTTAAATCCAATTTTTAAAGTTTTAGATTAACACATATGAAATTACTCAAGTTCTCACAATGCTTATGTTCTGTACATTAACGTGCATATAGATATGGCCTTCACCAATGGGAATACTATAACCAAAAAAATACTTGTTTGACAAGATACCCTGAGCCTTAAAGCTGCCAACTCAACCTTCATTAATGCAGGCAGAAGTATTAGGAGAAACTCTGAACTTTCATCTTCCTTGAATAGGCAATGTTTAATCCAAAATTAGATTGGGGTACATTGAACACTTCTCTTTTTCTTCTAATTTTCTCTTCTGTACTACATTAGTAAATTAATAGACACAGACATATTTTTCTCTGTATCTATTTATCTTAAATCTATCTATCTATATATCTGTCAGATCCACTATAGCTTATTCCTAATTTATTTGATGTGTGAAATGTGTTTTTTTTTTAAAAGATTCTTATAATATCAAAGTATAATGTTGGGTTACATATAATAAAAATAAAGCAACCATGGCAAAGTTACTATTTATAGATTTTCATTAACTGTTGAATATTTCCAAGAAAAATAGTTTATCTTTAAAAATACTGAAATTAAACTTCATGTGTAGGAAAAGAAAAGTCATAAAAATTTATTTATTTTAAATATATTTTGAGGTCAAAATTCAGTGAAAAAAATCAAATATTAATAAATATAAAGGAAGGTAAATATGCCAATAATTTGTTGGTGTTTTAAAAAAAGTTAACCAAAAACAACAGTTGGGATTGTCTCTCCAACAGTTCTGAAGAATTTTAGAGACAGATCTTTCTCATGTTAAAGCCTGACAAATGACATGCTCCATTAATAACTTATTGGCTAGTTTATTAAAACTTTGGATGATTGAAAAAGCATATTTTTGATCGAAACATTTACATGAACAAAATTCATCTTTTTGCACTTGTCACCATATCTCTATTTTAAATGAAAAATTGTGGTTTTCAGCAAACATAATTTGTTTGTTCTTAAATTCAAACTCTCAGCCAAGGAACTAGAAGAACAAAGTTCATACCAAAATAATGTGAACCCTCTCCTGACCTATTAAAAAAATATTTTTGGTCCCTGCTTCATTTCCTTCCTTTCCTCAAGGTCCTACCTGATTTCTTTTAGATTTAAATAGATCCTGCTTTACGTGCCCAGATTATTTGCATAGGGCTATCTATAGTGATGCTGGCTCCTACAGCAGGTAGAAACAGTTCCTCTTCAAAATTATTATATAAGAACGAATATACAAACTAGTTTGATAAACCTGAAACATGTCTAAATAGCATTTAAGTTACATTAACACCTATGCATGCAGGCACAGTGAAAGGTCTAATCAAACAAGTACCATCTTTGCTGTTTTAATGTCCAATCCGCTGCTTTAAAATAGTACGACTCATTACTCCCTCAGTGCTGCAATGACTATAGTATTGCAAATACTTCTGACAAGTGAGTCTTTACTTATTGAGGTTCCATTATTCTAAAATGGGCCAAGAGGGAGTAGCCATATGATACATTTTATTGCCTTTCCTTCTCTTTGCTGTGTTTGATTTGGGGAGAAGAAACTTAGAATGACAAAAACTTAGGATTTCTCGATCCTCTTGCCTTTTTTTAAGTGTGAAAAATGTTCTTATGAGCAGTTTTTGCATGGGCTTTACAAAAATTAGATGGAATTTCCTAAGAATTTATGTCTTAAAAAGTATGCATACAAACATTTTGTTCCTGCAAATAGAAAGAAACAAAGAACATTTGTTTTCATCCTTGACTTGACTTGGTTAAGATTTCAGAGGTTTAAAATCCCAGCTTTAGAAAATAAGTTTATACGTTGTCAAAATACTTCTACAACTAGGATAGAGAAATTAATTCCAGATACTTATAAATAATAAAAAGTTATTGTGACATTATCATGGAATCTGTTGTAAATGGTTGTTTAGAAATATAAGGGAAACAGTTTATATGATTAAATTGTCAGCTTTAATTATAAATTAAAGAGGAACTGACTGATGTTAAGAAATTTAGGCAGAACTTTATCAGAGTCCCAGCAATTCCAAATAAAATCCTATGTACTATATAGGTATTTATACACAAAGAGCTTTCTACCATGCATTAATGAGAATTCACTGGATTAATGGAAAAGCATTAGGCAACTTTTTTTTGTTATGTATTGATATTTTTTTTTATGGGAGAGGCGTCTGATTTCTGGAATGGTCTCTTCATTCCTAACTGCCCATGTTTTTGAAAGCCAGTTATTGAGCTGTAGAGGAATTATCTATTCATTCATTTGGCACATATGTAGCAGAAGATGTTGGAGAGACTGGGAATATAGCAAAGAACAAGGCAGAGAAGGTTTCCACCCTGGAGAACTCGTGGGACAGGCAAAGCACTGTAAGGATACAGATACATCTATCAGCCAGCCTATCCTCACATTCACTCCCTTCAGCAGTCATTTACACTTTGTCTCCTGTTTGTGTCCTTACCTTCATCTTCACTTTTATGTCTTACAATTATCCTGAGGTGCCACATGGTGGCAATGATAATGGCCATGATAATGGAAAGGAGTGTATGCTTTTGAGAATAATTTCAGGAGTATAAAAGAGAAAATTTGTTGCTAGATCAATGAAGGGCTAAGAATAAGGTGGCAGGTGGATGGTGGTACTTAGGGAAGTAGTGGAACTATGGATTTTGGCATTGGGGTTGGGAAAAATGAGCTCACATTCTACATGTTAGACTAAGCACAGAACAGTTACTAGGGGAGATTTTTTCAGGAAATAGGGCAGGAAAGGGACAAAAAGTCAAAAAATTAAATAAATTATATGTTGTGCCAAAGAGTTTCCATTTTGTCCTGTAGGAGATACAGAAGACAAGAAAGCATTTTGATCAGTGGATGGCATAGTTAGATTTCATATTTAAAGATTGCTTAAATAGACTGAGCAGATTGCAAGAGACAAATACCAGATATAAGGGTTTTGATTAAGAGTCTATTAAAGTTACCCCCAAGAAAGATGATGGGGACTGACCAAAACTGTGGAGGGACCAAGGAGAAAAATGATGGATACATTTAGAAGGATGTGTGCAACAAAGCACCAATCTTTCATCTTCTACATATACATATACTTTGATTAATCCTTACAATACTTATCTCTCTTTTTTTCATTATGGTCTAATCTACTTTTACTGTAGTAAAAATTGGAGACAATAAGGATGATATCATTTTCATTTCATATATTCCAGTGATACTGAACATAGTGCTTCACTTGTAATTGATGCCCTAAATATCAGTTTATTTGAATTTTGTTACTGTAAAACCACTGGAAACCTAATAATTTAGGCCTGGTACAAACCTTCAGGAACACCTTTTCTACCTTCTCATTTTATAAATGGGAAGCAGGAACCAGAGAATTTGAATCATTCTTCAGAGTCTTGTAGTTACTTGGTAGCCGACGTGGCACCCATTTCTAGGTCTACTTACTCCCAGTCCAGTGACCTTTGTCTGAGATGCTCACCATTATGCAAAAACTTTGTGCTTCATGAAAGCAGTTCTCAGTTTGTTACTCTGAATCAGAAACTTTGGGCCTGGAAGAGTCTTCAGAAGTGTTTAGCCCTCATTTCCCATTTGACAGATCAGGAGCTCAACTGTGGATCTGTGTTAGTTTGACAGGGCTTCCATAACAAAGTACCACAGAGTAGGAAGCTTACACAACAGAAATTTGTTGACTCACAGTTCTGGAGATTGGAAGCCTAAGACCAGGTGTCAGCAAGTTTGTTTCCTTATGAAGGCAGTGAGGGAGAACCTGTTCCAGTCCTCTCTCTTATCTTTCCTGGCTTCTAGTGGCTTCAATGACCCCCTGGCTTGTAGATGGCCTTCTCTTTACATCGTCACATTATCTTCCCTCTCTACATGTCTATCTCTGTGTCCAAATTCCCCCTTTTTATGAAGATATAGTCACATTAGATTAGGGTCCACCTTGATGACCTCACCTTAACTTGATCATCTGCAAAGATCCTATTTTCAAAAAAGTTCACATTCACAGGTCCTGGAGGTTAGAACTCAACGTCTTTTGAGGAGCACACTTCAACTCATAATAGAGGCCAAGTTAACAATATTGGTAGTAGTCAGATCTCTAGGTCACAGTTCCTCTCACTAGTCTCGTAGCCTTATCCCTCAGATACCACTTAATGGCAGTAAACCCTTATCTTATGTGTTAAATTCAAGAAGGAGTTCGTACTTGTCTAGTTTGAAGGCTTGATTTTTAAATTAAGTATTAGACCAAATGTGATGAAGACTTCTTGAGAATTTCCTTAAGAAAATGGTGTCCACATATCTGATGCTCAAGCTGGGCTGTTTTTCCTTGGACCAGTGGTCAGTGCCTTGCAATACCGTATGCTGTTTTCTGACCTGCTCCTACCAGTGATTGGATAGAGCAAGTCAAATTCAAACACAGATTAAAAAAAAAATCAGAAATATGGCTTCAAAACAGTGCTTTTCTCTACGCAGTATCCATTTAATCCAGAAGCGAGAGTGAAAATACCATTTCTAAAGATTTTTTAAAAGAGTTCTATATTATATGGCGCTGCCTTCCTTTTTTCTTGGTGGTCAAACAAATTTCAGTCACATCAGAAAGGAGAGCTTTCCAGGCAGAACTTATTTTCAACTAGGAAAAACATAAAGGTTGTAGGAAAAGAAAGCCATTAGATTTTGCTCTTTAAGGCTGCTCAACCTATATTTGCCTCCATGCCCCCCGACAATTTTTCTTTCTTCTTGGCTTAGATGAAAGGACAGAAGAAGTGAAGTTGAGGTCAAGTAAGAGAGGGTTTGGGAAAAACTAAGGGAATTATTTCAGATCCTCTTCAGTCATTCAGAAGTAGCAGCTAAGTAAGGGTAAGTGAGGACTTCCAAAGAGCAACTGCACACTCCACGCAGATAGTCTCTACATTCCTTTAAGACATTCATTGGCCCTGTCTCTGGTCCATTGCCTAGAAAGCTACAACCCTCGGGGTGGGGGGGTGGGGGGGAGGAAACTCTTGTCATCATTTGGAGGATTTCCTGTGTTGCCAATTGAAATATGTTTTCTTAGCTGATATTATGCTTTAATTTTTCCAGCAAGCTGGACTGGAAAACAAAAAAATCATTGCTTAAGAAGCTTTCCACCACTACCATGGGGACATGTTTTCAATGTCTGTGCCCATGAGTGGGCTAATTGTAGACTCATTTGGCTGTTTACATAATCGGCATGAGTAGTCACTGGTCAATTACACCTGTAAACTCAATTCACAGCAACAATTCTACCCTGGATTGGTCAATATTACCATTGCAATTCGGTTCTCCCCTCCTTTAGTTTACCACAACTACCCAGATCATTTGCTCAAGTTTATAGAAGGTGGTCAGTTCTGCCACATGTATATATAAAGTTATATTCAAATCTGAGTTCTGCCTTTCAGATTTTAAGAATATGCATTTGTCCTGTTTTACTGCTACTTTAAAATAATGGCTCTGGGCATCCCTTTTACAGGTCCCCTCCCACTTGGGAATTTTTTCTGTCTTTTTAATAAATTCCTGCTTTCTCAATAATAATAATAATAATAATTCTCAAAAAATCTAAGTGAAACCTACTTGAAGTATTAAAAAAGAAAGAACTTAATACATTTCTTATGTAGTCAACAAATAGTGAAAGAATTAAATTAGCAAGCGAGTTATTTCTCATGTGTGACAATTATTCTTATATTTCACCCATACCAGCTGTTATTGCATCAAAATTATTGAAATCCCGGATGTTAGTCAGCCTAAGACAGTAAATATTCAAAGAATAGTATTTTAGTTACTGTGTCTAATGCTTAAGTACAAATATAGTATAATCATTATCATCTCTTTCAAAGGAAAAGGAATTTTATTTTAAATAAAATGCTTTTGATAGCATCACGTAATGTTCTGGCTTTTGCTTCAGCAGTTAACCATCTGTAGCTGCCCAACTCTAGCTCCAGTCCATGAACTACATATAAAGAGAGCATGTATATGTACACACACACATATATATATATACATATACATAAAGAGACCATATATATATATGTAAACATATACATGTTTATATATAGTTCATGCATGTGTGTGTATATATATATATATACACACACACATATATGTCTCCTACAAGACACTGTAGTGTGTTTTATGAATCATAGAACAAGTGATACATCTGCACGTATGTGAAAAAGAGCAACTAGCTTAAAAATGCAGAGTCAGTTTATCTCTCACAAAGGTTATGCATGTGTGTGTCTTTTGGTAGCTAAAACCAAATATTAATGCCACTGTTACTCTTTTCTTCTCTAGTTCCCCTAAACATTAGGTTTATTTGTATGGGTGTGAAAGAATCGAGCTTATGCTATGTTGCTCAATCAGCTTCTCAAAATGAATTTTGTTTGCGATCTCAGTGAGTCATTATGGCATAATTATAATTCTAGCATGATAGGCTATTTGTTGAAAAGTATCAATTTTTTTTTGTGGAACAGAAAAGCTACAGTTCAAAAAGCGTGAGCAGGCAAATCAATGCCATGATTAACTGATATTAAGAGACACCCTGAAGATTTAAAATGCTTGCTCTCTGTTTCAAGAAAGCAGCCAAGAAGAAGATGCCTAGCAGGAGTTAAACCCAAATGCCTGCGCTGCAGCCTATTTCTGTCAACACTCTGTTCAGGAAATAAACATTTATGCTTTCTGAAATGAAAGTGTATTTTTGAAGACTAGCCGTCAGATATTTTTTGCCCTTCACACTTTCAAATGCTTAGCCTTTTTTGTAAGTTGACTGCAAAGTGCATCAGTTTGCCAGGCTGAAAAAAAAGAAAGTGCTTGACGAGTGCCCATGGCACCACTGTCAACCTCCGAAGTTTCCAGTAGAAGAAGGCAAGAGGGTTGGCACAAAACATGCTTTCTTCAAGCCTATTACCTCAGGGGTACCTGCCTCTTGAGAAGCTTTTCAGTCCTTCCAAATGATGTTATTCCCAACTGTCATCTGGTTTATTTGGAGCACACTGTATTGCAGATAAACATGCTATTTAACTGTGGGTCAAGGTAGAGAGTCATTCTGCTAGCAAAATGCCTGAGATACATTAAATGGCACTGACTCCAGGACAGAGATGAAGAGAGATCAGAGTTGTCAGTGATATGCATGGAATGGCCGTAGCTAGGAAAGAAAAAACGTGCTATGGTATCAGTGTATTTAAAAAGCTGTAATGCAGCTGAACATTTAAAACTATAACCTGTCACACACCAAAGATTAAGATCCTGGGATGTACAAAACATGAAGTTCAAATGACACAACTGCAAAACATATTTTATTTCACTTGGGAAACAGGTTTCTTTCCAAAGATAACTAAATGTTACAGATGAGGAGGACCTCTAACTTGTAGCCTGATAGCTGTAAAATACCATTAAATGCCTTATAAAAGCACAAATAAGTAATTATCATTTGGATACCAGTAAGTGTGAGCCAATAGAGCATTCATGTTTTTAGAAAATTTCTTAGACTCCATTTATTAAAGCATGCATTTTCATTTAGGCCCAGGTCATTTAGGTTTTTAAACATTGCTCAGTTTTATTAATAAAAGTATTATTTTATCGTATGTGCTGGATAACTAGTACTCCAAAGGAGTAAAACGATTTTATGGAATTAAGATAAAATCTCGATTATGTTTTTGGCCTCCTTTGTGACCAAAGATGAACATGACTATCTCATAACAAGGCTGTCTAACTGCTACTCAGGCATTTGAGGAGGAGAGCTCTTTGTACTAGTGTTTAGATTACAGAGATGTGGCAGTAATGGGTTAAAATAAGAAACAGCTATTTCTAGATCAAGAAGAGATAAAATTCTAGACTTTTATTTTGTACAACATAGTTTGTCCTTTTTTCTATGAATTTGCAAAAATTACACTTCCTTTAATTAGCTGAAATAGACTTGAAGAGATCAAGTAAGCAAACTTGTCAAACCTTTTGTGTTATGTCCATGTCTCCATGCTCTCTGACCCAAAAAAAGAAGGGTCCTTTCTTTACCTTTTCCTTTCTCTTTATTTCATAGAGAAGTGAAAGAAAAAAGTTAGGTTTGCAGGAAGGAGACACACACACACAGACACACACACACACACACACACACACACACACACACACAACACAGAAGAAACAAACTGCAGTATCAACCTTTAAAAATGAAATTTTATTGTTTTTTGCTTAATTAAACCCCAAAGAAATGTGTGAAATGTTGTTATGGCTGAAACATTGTTAATTTGTAAATCACAGGGACAAAGGGGCCCGGTGCAACTTTAAAGTTTCCGTGCACGTAAATGTCGATAGCGTGCCTTCTCCATCATCAGCACTAAATTCACATTGATGCCTCTTTTCTTCTCCGTATTGATCCTTCCATGAGAACGTAGATTTGTATCTGTTAATTAATGCGTCCTGAAACAGCGTTTGTATTAATCAGGCAGATAAGAAAAATTGGATGCCTGCACCCCCCTGACAACCGTAAAAGTGCTGGCCCTGATAAAATCGTGGATGGACCTCAATAAAAAAGTTCCTCCTTCCACTCAATAAACTAATCATCCTGCTTTTAATTATTCGGCAGAAAGATGTGTGGAGATTGGAGAATGTGTAAATCTATTTACTAACAGCAGTGTCTGGGAGGGAGAATAGGGCTGTCACAGGAAGGTGCTGCGGGCTACGTTCTCTGTCCATCTGCTGCTGCAGAAAAACTGCTGCTTGGGAGCATGAAAAAGAAGAAGAAACTAAGGCAAATTGAAAAGACCTATTCCTTTTCACTCATAACTTTCCAGATTATCATTTTTGTTGTCTATTTACATGAGAAATTCCTGTTTAGTGTCTTGAGTTAGATATTTGAATTTGCATTGCACCTTTTTTTCTTGGGGAGGGGAAATAGACAAAAAGAGCACTGTGATTTTGGGGTTTTTTGTTTTGTTTTGTTTTTGTATTTGTTTGTTTTGTTTTGTTTTGTATCTTATTCCTAAGATCAAAGGCACCAGGAGCCCAAACTGCTTGGGTTAAAGAATTATTTTTCTCTTTTGAATCCCTGTGTAAAATGTTATCAGTTATTATATATCTAATTGTAAGAGGATTCTAATATTTATTCATTTAACCCCAAATTGCAATAGCAAAAGAAAATAAGGAAAAAAAAGCCCTATACAGCCAGTCTAAAAGAAACCCAGCCCAATAGCATGTAAGCATCTTGATAAACAATGCAAGAAATGCTTTTTTATGCGTGCCTTAAAGACTCCCTTAAGAAAAGCTCGACTAATCCCTTTTGATGATTTTATTAAGCACTTATAGTTAATGGTACCAAATGGTAAACCACTAGTTTCCGACAATAGATCAAGAAATCACTTCCTTTTCTTGAATGTGCTGTAGTTTCTAATATCATGTGGAATATGCACAACTTGATATGAATGGAAAGGACAGCAACAATGACCATAAGCAGGAATCTAAAAAGGTTGGGTGTCAGTGGATATTTATGATTTGGGTAATAATGTCTAGAAGGGGAGTAAAAATAGATTTTTAAGTTGCATTATTAAAAATGATCCTCCCTTCTGTAGAGTTACTAGCAGCAGGACTTTAAATCATGGTACCATTGTTGTCAAAACCATGGGGTAGGTGTTCACCCTTGGGATTCCTGGGCACAACCTTGGAAACGAAAGTGAAGTTATAGGAAATATTTCTTTTTTAGGACTCTTGGGAAAAGCGTCTGATCATCAAGTATCTTCACTAAGACTTCCTTTTAGAATGTAGGTCTAGTCTCTCTCAGATATATATATATATATCTTCACTCCTAAGTAGATTTACTGGTACTGCTTCATCTTTCCCTATCGAACAACTTTTTTCTTTTAATTTTTTTGCATATGTTTTCTCAAGCTCAGAAGGGACTCTAAATATGTATGTATGAACGAAGCCCAGATTTGCAGTAAAGTATTGAAGCGGTCAACCAGATAATTCAGATAAAAATCATGTATACTATAGCGACACTTATTGAATGCATAAACATGTTATAAGTTCATGTTTAGGTGGGTGTTATTTTATATTTCCCACATGCAAAATCCAAGGTACAAGTTCATTGTCTTGCTCAAGGTGAAAGAGCCAGTGGCTAAGTGGAGACTGTATTTACGTTCAGCATCTGACTTCGTTCATATTCTTTCTACCAAACCCCATTGCTTTCATATTTAACTTTTAAAATAACTGGATCTTAATAACAATAATTAATGGTGACTGTTCTATGTTATGAGAAGGCCAGTCTGTAAAGGTTTCCAATTTCTTTTATACCAATAATCACCATTTAAAAAAGAAATTCATGTTAAATATTAGTGGGGTCAAAATATCCGATTAAGAAGGCTCATCTGGTTGTACTCATAATCCACTGTGCTTGTAACTATTCTAGAGAAATGTTTTCAAGTTGTACTGTACTGTGCGGTCTAAAATGTTTGTTTCCTTTGTTTTATGGCTTTTAAAAATATTTTTATGTTATTAGTCAATACTAGTTTTTAGAGATGAGATAGTTGAAAATCTGACTTCCTATTAAACATCCCTGACAACTTCAATCAGAAATTAAGTATACTTAAAGATTACATGGTATTTTCTTCTCAAATGCAAAAAACTACATCTCTATTATATTCCCCTTAGCTGAGTCTATAAAACTTATAGAAACACCAACAGATTGAAGAAGCTGGTTTGTGACTTTTATTTTGCTATTCGTAAAGATCAGGGGAAAATTTTAAGAGCTTCTAATCAAAGCTCAGCATAATTTTGAGCACTGATGTAGAAGCCAGCTACCATATGAAACTAATGTTGCATTATGAAATTATGGCTTTAAAGTAACTTGATCTGCCCATCTTTCCATGCAGGCTTCTCCACGCTGTCCCTGGCGGACCAGATGAGCCTTCTGCAGAGCGCTTGGATGGAAATTTTGATCCTTGGTGTCGTATACCGATCTCTTTCGTTTGAGGATGAACTTGTCTATGCAGACGATTATATAATGGACGAAGACCAGTCCAAATTAGCAGGCCTTCTTGATCTAAATAATGCCATCCTGCAGCTGGTAAAGAAATACAAGAGCATGAAGCTGGAGAAAGAAGAATTTGTCACCCTTAAAGCTATAGCTCTTGCTAATTCAGGTTGGCATATTGACATGGTTGTTTTTACATTTTTTAATATGTCAGTTTTACATCTTCCCTTAACTTCTCCAGACATTTGCTAGATCTAGTTTGTAAATTCTATGTGAGTCAGCAAAATTATCATGAGTATAGCTTTCTAGTGAAAAACTGGAAATAAGAAAACTACACCTAAAGGGAAATATTTTCATTTTACTTTGAAAGCTGTGAAACTTTTATCAACTAATTGCATTTACTAATTTGGATCATAGCAAAGAGAAAACTGTTGTAGGAATAGCATAAACGGACACTTCTGGGACAAAATCAACTCCCTTGTCTTTTATGCATAAGTCAAAATAAAAGAATTATGGGTACACATGACCCACATTTTCCCCTAAAAAATGCAAAGTTTGCAATTGAGGAAATATATTAGTGTTGCTTTTAATTTGGGTTCAAAGAATACTCTATTTTCTTACATTCTGGAGTTCTCTAGAAGTCAAATTCTTCTGAAGGAATGTTTTCCTCAAAGATACTACCTTTGTGTAAAGGTTAAGAATTATGGGAATAAGTGTTCTTTACATTTAAACTGAAATGTGCTAAAATAGAGAGCAACCTCTGATAAGTAAAAATCGTTGATGCTTTGTTGTTTTTTCCTTTGTGCCTCTCCTAATGCTTTATTATGGTCTTAAGTCTCTTTTAGCATTTGCATAAAGTTCAGGATAGATCCCTCCTTAATGACGTGCCGATCATTAGATACCTGTGTGTCAATAACATGCTCTGATGCTATGTACCATTGACAGTCACACCGTGCCCCTCCATCTGCTTTTGTTTTGACCCTATCTTTGAACTTTATCTTGGTTGCCGGCCAGTAGTTTTCCCTTTAATTACAAGAAGGAAACTGTCAATAAAATCTGTTAAATGGGATGCAATGAGTGGCTTGAATGGGCGGATGGCTATTTGTTCAAATTCTGCAGCATTCAAGGTATTGACAGTTTGTTTTCTGGGGCCATATGTGACGATCAATCTCAGGCTGGGCTCAGCCGCGCTGAAAAATGAAAAACCAGATTGCTTTTGCTTACTTGTGGATGACGACTTTGTGATTTGGCGCGGTCCTAGTGAGATGAGACCTTCTGCCCAAATTGCCCCCATGAGAGCCAGGCACGCGTGACTGTTTTTAGAAATAATTTTTAATTGATTTTGTAATTAACAGTTCATCTACAATATTGATGCATGAATCCTTGGACTGATAGGAGGGAAATTGTTTTCAACAATGAAGTTGTACTTTCCTATTTGTCTTCATAATGGAGTTTAGCATTTCACAGTTTTAATTGTGAATACAACCCTCTCCCTCACCACACCATTCACCCCTCTTCTCCCACGCACCTGTGAAACTATAAAATATGATTCCTTATGAAAAATGGCATTGCTTTTGGAAACCCACAAGAACCTCTTGCCCTGCTCTCTAGAAGATCAAAGTGGGAGATAGGATAGAAATTTTCTGAGGATTTATTAGTTTGTATGAACTTCACATTATAGCATTTCTCATAATTAGATTAAAGATTTTATAGCAGTGGTTTTAGAAGGAATTTCTATTTGGTAATCATGAAACAATTCTAACTTACAACATTTACTTGGTTAACGGTTTCTAAAATATACAAAGCATGTTTGATATCTTTTATGCTTCAAGTTGCTTTTTAAAATTATTAACTAATCATGAATGCTGAACAATGCTAAAACTTTATCGTCAAAATTGCTAAAATTTTATAATTTTAAATGTTGGATGTATATTTTATGGCTAAGTATTTTAATCTAGAGTACCTGAATTAATTAGTAGCAGCATTTCCGTCTCTGTTGCTTAGAAGTATAATCATTAACACTTCTGATATATAAATGTTCTCATCCTATATGCTCGACTGTTTGGGGGAGGAAGTGACCCACTTAGCAGTGACTGATAATTAGGAAGTTTTTATTTAAAGAACTATTTAGTTTATTTTTCTTGTCTGAAGCCAGAAAGAGTAAACAAGCCTTTCTTTTTTTCTTATCATGAGTAGCTTATTCTCAGAAAAATGTCTCCATGTCACAAAAATTTCCTGCAAGGGATTCTAACATTCATTTAGGCTCTCAATATGAAGAAAAATCAATTGAATCAGAGTTCCAACTAAAGAAAAAAATATTAAGTACCAGAAGGACTATTTTAATCTCTAAATCATGCCATCTATCCTGTGTTGTGTAAATATGGTCTTTTTATCACCCACCGAACTTGCAAGTCCCATTGGGACAAACCACTCAGAATGTCATTTTCTTTGATACTGTCAATATGATGCTGTTTGATTCCATTTTTTGACCATGATTTGGAAGACAACAATAAAGTTGTAGATTTAATCTTGCTTAGATTCAATGTAAGTTTTTTTAACTGCTCATAAACATATCAAGATGAAAATACTTTAATACTTTTCATAGACACTCCAAAATGCTCCTGGTGTTTTGTTTTGTTTTTGTTTTTTTTAGCATTTAGGAATGTCAGGTTATCATAAGTGACTTTTTGTGCAAAAAAAAGCTATCTTAGTGTTATTTTTGTAGATATTTTAGCTTTCCTTGTATGGCTGTAGTTATTAACCACCATTGTCTCATTTATCTAAATTTCAGCTTATTTTAAACATCTGTCTTTATTCAATAATTATAAATGTTGTGCTTATGCTTGGGAAGCAGGCAATTGGCTTCCTGATAATGGCTGTCATATTTTTTGTGGCTGTATTTTTGTCACATGTGAATTCAGGAATACTTATAACAACAGAACAGCATTGGAAGCATATTTCCTATCTTCAGGTGTATGACCAAAACACCAATATATTATTACCTAATCCTGCATTTCTCACACTCAGATATTTGCAAACCCTAAATAATAGTTCCAATTACTTTTGGAGATAAGAAACTTACAGGCTCACTTAAGCTATGTATTCTCTTATTTTTGAGTACTAACAACCTCTTGAGCAATCATTACATCCCTGATGCATCTCTGTGGAATTGAATTTAAAAAGAAATATCTAGGTCGCAATTTTAACATTGCATTTCTTAGGCCCCAGTCTTCTTATGCATATGCCAATAAATTAAACTAACCTCTAGAATTATTTGCACTTTTGGAATTCTATGATTCTGTAATTCTATGTCTCTATTGAAAAATATAGCAAAATATTGCTATAAGCAAGTAGGGTAAGGTTATGTCATGGGATTCTAATCTCTTGATTGGATCTGTTGACTCTTTTGTTAAGAATTTGTTTGAAACTATATGATAGATGATTAAAAGCAGTTTAAGATTATGAATCACTTCAGTGTGACCATTCTCTGTTGCTCAAGTCACAAAACCATCAAGTGCCATAGCTGCCACTGACTTTTGTCACCCCTGCCTCACACCGACCTGAAGACAGGTGAGCCTAATCCATTCAAGAATAAGCATGTTTAAAGTTGAGTTTTCTCTTTTACTTCTATGCATTATTTCTTGATTAATAGCACCTATTGATAAAAAGTTACAAATAATATTTTGGTCATCAATTTAAAATCACAAATAATAATAATGACCACATGACAGCATTCTATTATTTTTGAGGACAAATGGTATATGTGCAGAATTGTGTAATTTCAAGGAATAGAAAGTTCATGATTGCTGTAAGAGACTGGAATAGGAGCCACATTTGATTAGAGTTTTTGGACCCTCATATAAGTCTGACCTAGAGTTTCTCAATCCTTTTTTTTTTCATTATTATCCCCTTAGGAGAGCCTTTGTATATGTGAATTTTCTAATAGCCCCCAATGACATAGTAATAGCACAAATATACTATGTATATATATATATATATATATGTATTTTGCCTAAAAAGAGAATTTTTTCCTCTAATTCCAAATGTCACTCTTTTTTTTAGAATACATGGCTTAACTACATAACTTTTCTCATCTGCAAAATAAGACAGGTGAATTAAATACTGTCTCATATCCGCTAAATGAATTTGATTTCATACGTACAAACACCCACACATGTGTGTATATGTGTGTGTGTATATGAAACTATATATATATATATATATATATGAAATGTGTGTGTGTATGTGTGTTTGTGAATATAAGGTGAAACTGGGCCCTCAGCCAGCTTTACTGAAATTTTGACTAAATTTGCTGATTTGATATTCCATAAGTAGTTTTAGCTGCTGGTCAAGAGATTATGCTTTTTCAGAATATTTCTGCAGGCATTTCATTTTTAAATCTTATTTGATTCTCACAACATGCCTGTGAGGTAGACGTGCCCAATATCATTTTACAGGTATCTGAAATGAGCTGATAAAGATATGTGGCTACTGTGAGGCAGAGGGTTGGACCTTCTGTCCCTTGCTATCAATAAGCTATGTATATTTCACAAATAATTATATACTATGTCTTTAAAAGAGCCAATACAGAAGACTTCAGCTATTACAATTTCACATTTAGGAACCTAAATTTGTATGTTTAATTAAATTTAGAATTTTGTGCCCACTTCCTTTAGTTTGCATTTTCTTGGAGTTACAGTACTATAAAACTACCCAGGAAGATGACAAACAGAATTGGAGATGAAATATTTACTAGGAAATTATAGCATTTTATGAGAAATAAATATATTTAGGCTTTCTTTATAGCAGGTAGATCTTTATTCCTAACTTGTACCTAGATCAAACCATAATTAATGCTATTAAGTAAATAATAAAATTATAACTATCTCCTAGTCTACTTCTCTTTGGTTTTTACTCAAGCCTGCCATCACTGTTTGAATTATTTTAATTTTATTTAAAATTACATTTGTGAAGTGCGTTTTTAAAATGTATTGCAAATCTTAAATTTTAAACATATTATGATATTGCAGATTTTTAGTTAAAAAATAAAATCTAGTTCTTAAATGTTTCTTTTCTTGCTAATGATCATTTTGCCTTGGCATAGTATAGGAAATATTTGCACTTCCAACTTGAATAATAAGCACATAAAGTACTCTGCAGTTGCTTATTTCCAGGGAGTGACAATTATATAACACTATTTTCATTTACAGGTCTTAAGATAATGAGCTATTTGTTACAAAAGGTCATTAGCATTGTACAGATCATCTATGATATTGTAAAAGGTTGAACTTTTCACCAGCCAAGTTGGTATCAGCATTCAGTTATCTAGTATACTGTGGTTGTCTTCACCACTCCTAGTAAAAGGAGTTAGAATTATCATAATACTATAAGAAAGGGATTGGCAGTAGTGGGAAACTGCCAGGGGAAGGAGGGGGACACACTTCATCAATAAGGGTACCTGATCTCAAACCAGGTGAAGTAGGGACCAAAATGAGGCCCAAATTTTATCTGTATAATGACCAATTGTATACCTAAACACAAATAGTACGCCTCATCTTTAAAATTAAAAAAAATTAT